>JBAMBJ010001831.1:0-44860 GCA_037043495.1 Drosophila recens | reverse complement strand
ATTTCTTCCTGCTCATCAAATGTCTTCAAATTTTCAGAAATCATAGTAAAAAAATAAGTGCCCAACAAAACAAGACTAAGATCTTTAGTATACCTCAAAATAGGAAAGAAGATACAGACCGATGAAGTGAGAACATTGAATTCGTGATACAGTTTTGCTCTTCAGTGTATATTACTGCAACAGAATATAGAAGAAAAAATGAAATATAATAGAAAATTGTAGGATCCTTAATATTCGTCCTTAAGGGACGTGTGATGCATCATATGAAAGGTCTCGAGTCATTGATCAAGAATATATCAAGATAAATTTTGGCAATCCACCACTTGGTTTAAAA
Organism: Drosophila recens; assembly: GCA_037043495.1. Classification (NCBI taxonomy): domain Eukaryota; kingdom Metazoa; phylum Arthropoda; class Insecta; order Diptera; family Drosophilidae; genus Drosophila; species Drosophila recens. Next base: position 44,526 of record JBAMBJ010001831.1, on the reverse strand, counting down.
GATATTCCACTTTAACTTTTATTTTTGATTTTTAAAATAAAAGTTACGAAAAATCTCTTACTTGTAACTCTTAAAATAAAAATCTATAATAACTCTTATTTTTGATTTTTATAAAATATAAATTGTTGGTTAACTTATATCGATAGTTCCATTTTACTTTAGCATTTTTTCCTTCACATTGATTATTTTAGTTGAAATTAGCATTCATAACTCATATTTGCCGTCCCTGGAAAATTTTTGATTCAATTCCAGTTGTACTTAACTTTTTACGCAGTGTGTATTATTGTTGAGAATGCATACAAAAAGTTTCCGAGTTGTAAACAATTTCAAGTATTCTTTAATTTATAAGATGCATTGCTCGTTCTCAGTTCACAAACGTAACACACACAAGATTCCAGCTAGTTATCCATTAAACCAGTCTCGACATCAATTCGGTGTCGCAGTTGTGCTTTTGGCACTTAATTCATTTGTGAATGAGACAAGCGGCTCAAACGACGCTAAGCCAAGAGCTTATGGCCACGAGAGCTGAGACTGTGAAGAGAAGAAGAGGGGAGAGGAGTGTAATGAGAATTGGAGAGCTGTAGTCGCACTTGGAGTTGACAACATTGCTGTCAGCGTTCAACTTTATGTTGATTACCTTTTTTGATTATGTCGCAGTGTGTGTGGCACACGGCAAAAAGCTGGCAAAAACAATAAACATAAACCAAGAAGACAAGGACAAGGAAAAGGACGAGAAACGAGATGTGAGAAAAGCATGAAAAATATGATTGAAGTCGAAATAAAAGTGAGCAACGGAGCAACAACCACTTCACGGGCCCCATGTGTCTGAGTTCTTGATGTGCTGGAGGCAGCTGCTGACTGCCGACTGCTGGCTGGCACTGTGGAGGCCACTGGGGACACAACTCTGTGTCGAGTTGAAAAGGTGCAGCTCACACAGGACATAATCACTTTTGCCAGCAATAAAATTAAATCCACGGAATATGCTGAAACACACGAAACCAGAGCAACGACTGACATTTCGTCTGCTGCCTTTTTCTGTATTCTAATTGCAATCAAATGCGACATTGTCTGGCAAAATGGTTGCGAGTTGCGCACTTAAAAACGGTTGCGAAGACTTTCTAATAATCATCGAATAAATTATGCAAAAATCATTACCATTGTTGTAAGTGGCTTGTCGACAGTGGCATGTGTCTTGATTCCCATTCCCATTTCAGCCTCGGATCGCATTACATTGCCTTTGTTGAGTTGTTGTTGTTGTTGAGATGGGGTGTAGCAAGCTAACATCAAATTGGCAACACTTAAATTTTTAATAAGCTTGTCTGCCTTTCAACATTTTGTAGTGGCGAGTATCTAAATATTTATACGTAAACAGATGTAACCAAAATGGTTATCAAGAAATTTGACCGTGTTTAGCAAAAATTAAAGGGTATTACATACGTATAACATTCGATTAGTGGAGACCAGCGATATATATGACGATCTCGATAGAGAGTTTAGAGAGTTGGCTCGCGCTGACGGCGACTTTTTTATTTATTGCTTGCACGTTTAATAGTATTTGTTGTGTTTAACAAAAATTACAGGGTCTTACTTGTTTATAACATTCGATTCGTTGAGATAAGCGATGGATACGCCGATTTTGGGAGAGTTTACAACAATAACAAAATACATGCAGATGCAATAAAATTAGGCTCGCGCTGAAGGCGACTTTTTAGACCCCGTACTTTAAAAAAGTAAAGGGGTCTATTAACTTTGTCACAAAAAAATGTGCGTAACAGGCAGAAGGAGGCGTGGCAGACCCCATAAAGTATATATATTCTTGATCAGCACCAACAGCCGAGTTGAAAATAGCCTATGTCCGTCTGTCCGTCTGTCTGTCTGTCCGTCTGTCCGTCTGTCCGTCTGTCTGTCTGTCCGTCTGTAAGAGCGCCTAGATCTCAGAGACTATAAGAGCTAGAGACTCCAAACTTGGTATGTAGGTTCGTCTATATTAAGAGCAGATCGAGTTTGTTTTAGATTTTGGATCGGACCAGTATATCATATAGCTCCCATAGGAACAATCAGTTGAAAATCAAGTCTTAGTATGGAAAACTTTTTTGCTGTTTGAGATATTTCAACCAAACTGACAGAATATGCATAAAATATGGTCTCATACATTCTGATTAAATTTGATTTAAATCGGATTACTATATCATATAGCTGCCATAGGAACGATCAGTCCAAATAAAGTCTTAGTATGAAAATCTTTTTGTTGTTTGAGATATCTTTATAATAAGTACGGGGTCTCCGACAGTCGAGTACCGCTCGACTGTAGCACCGCCGACTAGTTTATTTATTGTTTGCACGTTTGGTGGTCTTTGTTGCAAATGTCGTCGTTTTACACCCGATTAAACCATTCAACACCAACGCTGGCTTAGACAATACATTTCCAGAAAAAGGTCCACTTCGCTCAAAAACGTAAAACTGATCATAAACTCACATCTTGTGAAATTTTCTTCTAAAAATGTATTGGTCCGAAGGCTCAGTGGTTAGAGTCGCCGACCTGTCACATAATTAGAACTTACAGTTTAAAAAAAACTATGTTCGATTCCCCCCGTCAATTGAATTCAAACATGTGTTTTGGGTTCTTCTTAATAAATTGCAAAGAAAATATACTTCCCGTCATTAAAAAAAAAATTTAAAAAAAAACATGTATTGAAGTTATTTATTTAAGCAATATACGCTAGAAGAAATTCAATAGAATGAACATATAGATTCACTTTATCTATATTTTTGCCGATTTCCTTATAAATTGACTTCCAATATGGACCGTTTGTTTTTTAACGATTACACTAAGTAAGATTGTAAGATTGTAACATAAACCATTTTAATACATAGAAATATATTGAAAGTTTAATTTAAAACAAGTTTTACAAGCTGTCTTTGATTTTTCGAATAAAATTTGATGAACAAATTCTGGCAACAAACTAGGTAAAAACCTTGTAACGTTCGCGATGTCGCGTTACAAATTATTATTATTATTATATTATTATTAAAGTTGTTACTTGTTTAATAGATAAAATGATAGTAACATATCAAAATTATTTCTAAAATGGAAAACTACATTATTTTTTTAGGGTTTAAGAGTATTTTCTTCCAAATTACTCGCCATATTTTGCAAACTTTCGCATTTGTCCAGATGAAGTCAAACATGACTTCCATTTTTCGTCGCGTTCGCGATGCATTGTTTTCTATAAATAATTCGAAAACGATCAGTCGTCAAAGCTTGTCTTTTATAATAGAAATAGTGTTGATAAAATGCATTAAACACGTGAGAAAACATTTTTGAAAATGTGAACTTTTCCATTTTTTTTTTCATTTAATGACATACAAATGTCGCGTTCTCGATCCTGGAAATACCCATATACAATATGTTGAAGGGCCAATCGATTACATTATTTTCTTGTCTACCATGGAATACATTTTTATTATATTATATTTTTTTTTACTTCTGATAAAAGCTAACATATTCATATTTAAAATATACACTCAAAGCGTTTTTTTTTTTGTCGTTTTCAAGCGCTTATAAAGTTAGCTTAACATCATTTTGACAAAAATCGTTGGGCAATCAAATTAAAATTGCATATAATTGTTCCCCAAAGTGGCATATGGAGGGGTTGTCTGCTTTGAGGGGTGCTCTGTCTCTAATCTACGCCAACAACTGTTGTACACCAATTTTATTAACTGCAAACCTTATTTGCATGTTCATTTTGCATAATGTGCCAAAAAACCGCGTCAACTTGAAATGAGACAAGGAACCGGAGCCGGAACCGTAGCCAGAGCCGGACGCCAACCCCAAGAGTAGAGTTCATTTTTTACGCTTTCTTTTGTTCAAATATTTTCTAATGACTTTGCAGCTGAAAATTCGATTTGAATGTATGTCAACCAAAAGACAAACGAACGCCCTTTTCCCCCGTCTAAAGAGTCGAAAACAAATTTCACGCTTAACAACGCGGTTTTCCCGTTTGCCAGTCGTTGATTTGCATACGAAATTCAAAAGTCGCAGCGGGAGTAACAAAAATCTGAGGGGTTGCTGCAACAATTACAGATGGCAGCCTAAGCGTTTTTTATGCATTTTCCACGTGTCAAATCGCGCGTCAATCAATCGATGTTTATGTAAGCGTCAGTCAACTCCACTTTTAAACTCACTCCCATTTCCAGCGGCATGTTTAATTTGAAAATTCATATTTCGTCGCCCAATAAGTTGGCAAAACATTGACTGACTTTCACGTTGCGCTCGCTCGCTCACTTCACATTTATTTGGGTTTTTATTATTATTATGCCCTGGCACACGCTCCGCTCCGCTCCGTAACAAAAACCCACCCAAAAACATTTCTGACACCGCTCTGATCCTGATCCCTGTTTACGTTTTTGCATGTCCTGTTCGGGCTGGTTTCAATTTTACGCTGATTGGTTTTCAGCAATCGCCTGTGCAAATAAGCTGAGCAAGCGATAAGCCACAGTTCATGGACTCGCTTTGCTATCAGGGGCCATCGTACGTATCACCCATGGTATTATATCCGAGTACGAATTTAAATAAATACAAGCAAAGTGGAAAATAAAATGCTCAATGTTCAATGTACTATATTTCTTATCATTGGCTTTCAAGCTCCTAATCCCAGTGATGGTTGGGGTATTAAAGATTTTCACACGGTCTACAGGTTACAATAATACATAACAATGCAGTAGTCAGGTGTATCGCCTACACTCAGAAAAATATGCCAGTCTAAGATTGTTGTGTAAAATTAAAAATACCGATTGACCGTTCCTATGAAAGCTTTTATAATATATTATATAATATAATATAAGTCAGATTTTAACCAAATTTAGTCGGAATATAGAATTTCATGCAAAAAACATAATCAGGGGTCACAGAAATGCTTTCGCTTGAATTTCACTTAAACTTGTATGAACTTATATGAAATTTTAGTGAAATTCAAGCGAAAGCGATTTCTGTGGCACCTCTGAGTATGTGAGTTTGGTGGAAATTATTCTAGAAACAAGAGTTTGATTATACTAAACAATTTTTTTTAAAATTGTTATATTGAAATAATATTCTGTGTACTTAACAAGTTATGTTTCAAGAATGAAATAAACTTAAAATGTTTTGATCTAGAAATATGTTTATTTTGGGATTTGTTTAAGATTTTTGTGTACTTAAAGTAGTACGATTACGATTTTTTACAAACTCAAATTTCAAATCCCAAAGTATTCCAGAAAAATCTTGTTTTTTAGAATTTATGGATAGCGAAAGCAAACTTGTAGATAGATTTTTGCTCTCAGTTTTCCAAAAATCAAAAAAGCAAACTTAAAGATAGATTTTTGTTTTCAGTTTACCAAAAATCAAACTCAGTCAGCTTTTGAGATGGTTTGCACTCGAATATACATATGTATCTACATATATATTTGTACGAAATAAAGGTTGAAATATTGGGGCATAATACGCAGACAAAAGATTTGATATTCAATAGATTATTGCTTCTTGAGCCAGTAAACAGCTTAAGCAAAAAGAACTTTTGAAACCTGAAAATATCTTTAATTTTATGCCAGCATCAATTGTAAGTAACATACCATAAAATGTTGTAATATTTCTTTTTTTTTAACTTTTATTTTATTGGCTTTGTGGATGGTATTGATATTATATCGCTAATAAAAGGATTATAAAAGGGTGAGAGCTGAGGAATGAGAAATACCTTTATTTCGGTAAAATAGGTAAATAATTCCAAATACTTTTTTACTTTTTTTTTCTATACTATTTAACAAATACATATGTAAATAATTTTAAAAATTATATTTTATTTTAAATTATCATAGGATATGTATTGATTGGTTGTATCGCCCTTATTTGGCATCACTCCGGTCTGTCTATAGTACTGTCATCTGTTCTGCTGGATTACTTATAAATTTGTACATAAAGTTCATAAAACAACGCTAAAGCATAATAAATTATGAGTACAAAAAAGCCATTGCTCGAACAGCTGCGTCCATGAAATCAACATAAAAAGTCATTTATATATTTTGTTCCTGCTGTTGTTGTTTGTTATTTTTTTTTATTTATTTATTTATTTTTTTCTTTTTAAATTCCACAGTTGACGTTGTCGCTGTCGCTGATGTGGTTTCCTTTCTGCTTCACGCCTGTTACTGGAATTCAAATTCCTAATGCTGCAAAGTATGTAAAGTATGTGCCACTGAGTCTCAGTCTCAGTCTGAGTCTGAGTCGAGATACAACTTGTGTTCCTGTATTCATTCATTTATCTAAGCGCTCGTGTCTTTGGCTTATTTCTTTGTTGTTACGCTTATTAAGCTTATTTTTTACTGTTCGTTCGCTGTCTTGTGATTTCTGGCTGGGGTTCTAAATGAAAGGAAAAAGCCAAGGAAAATATATGTATGAAAAATGTGTGCGGAAGGGTGGGTGGTGTTCTGTCATAAAGTATTGTTGTTTTTTATTAAAAAACATAATTTCAGCATTTTATCTATCATTTATTATCATTATTTCTGACAATGGATGCTGTCCTTGCTGCACAGACATCTCCGAGTTGAACAAGTAGCAAATCAAGGGAAAGTCATGTATTTATACCGGTTATAAATGAAAAAGTATAAGGGTAAATTGAATTTGTTGGACTCCTTACCATATTTTTAACGGGGAGAAGGAAGCATCTCCGATCGTAGAAAGTGTATACATATTCTTGATCAGCATCAACAATCAATTTTATATAGCCATGTTCGATATCTATATATGGGCATTTCCACAAAAATGTCAACCGAGGCTAAAAACGAAAAAAGTATAATTTAAAAAAGGAGAGACAGAAACAACATAAATATTTTGTGGAATATTTTGTCACGTGCGACATGTCGCGTGCGACAGTGACTAAAATCAAACTTAAAAAAAAACTACTTTATTCGGGGTGCCACAGAAACTTTTCACCTGAAAAATGACGTAAATTTCATACAAATTTACGTCAAATTCAGGTGAAAGAGATTTCTGTGGCACCCAGTATATTTTTAAATTAATCAAAAATGAATTTTTTAGATAAATGAATGCATTACATTTCAAAATAAATTGGATCAAAATATTCGGTCACGTTTTGCCGAAATTAGTGTTAGAGCTGGTCGCCGAAAAAACGACTTCTATCTGAGTCGCGTGCGAATTTCTTGGTTGTTTTAAATTATCTTGAAAACGAACAATTTCCCAAAATCAACCAAAGTATCAATTATAATTCTTATCAAGACCTATAAGTTTCCCCTTTTGTCACAACAAAATAATATTTTGGCATATGTTTTATTTCACTTTGAATGCGTACGAATGTCGCATTCGACATTAGAGAATTACCCATATACATATAAAACTCTTGGTCCTGACTGACTGACTGACTGACTGACTGATGTATCAACGTGTAGACCAAACGGGCAAAGCCAGAAAGCTGACATTTTCACACAACGTAGCTGAGACAATTTGCTAAATTTGACCTGTAAGTGGATCAAATTCAAAGCTCACAGATTTGCTTAGTATGAAAAACCTTTTTGTTGCTTAAAATATCCCAACTGAATTCACAGATTGTATATTTGGGGCTACTTGTTACATCCTTACCTGAAAATCGGATACAAGTATATTAAACATATATCCTGCAATGTTTATAAGAGCTAGAGCTATTAACTTTTGCATAGACTTTTTGCATCTCAGGCCGTTAAAGTGCGTCAAAATTGTTTTTGTCTATTTTACTATTCAATAAATATAGATAGGAATTTCCGAGGTGCCACAGAAACTCGAGCGATTTAATTTTTTTTTACCATTTTCACCAACCTTTTCGAAGTAGGCTGCTTAGGGTTGACACCTTCTCAGATTAGATTACCCAAGGGTTTGCTTAGCTACTTTTTTAAGTGTTTCATTGCAGAACAAAAAGTTTTTCATTTTTTTCTTATTTAATTTATATAGTTTAATTTATTTAAATAATAATTAACTTTGTTTAGCTACAAACAATTTAAAAACAATTGGCGCGACAAAATAAAAGTTACTGGACAACTCTAGCGACTATCTGCCATTAGTCTGGCAACTCTTCGTGACAAATGGTTTCACAAATTGCACAATAAGTTAAAGGTTTTTTTTAACGATAGTTTATTTTGCTTAAAATTATTCTGCGAATTGACCTGTGAAATTCAAGCAAAAGCGATTTCTGTGGCATCCCTGAGTGGCTGTTTTAGGTTTTTAAAATATTTCTAAATTGTGCAACGAGTATTTCATAGTCGGTTTGTCGACTCTCCAGCAAGTATATACATATGTCCATCCATATATAATCGTATATGTGTATTTGTGCTTACGTCTTATTTTCGACTACAATCTCAGTCTGGCAAATGAAATGCAGATCTGCTATTAGAGTAAATTCAGTAAATACTAAAAAAAAGGATTTTTCGTAGCACACACAAAAAAGCGAATCAGGATGTAAATCGCAGATTAAGTTCGCCTTCTCTCGTTGCCGTCAATCGAAGGAATCGACTTAATAGACTCTTGGCAGCTATCCGTATATACACACACACACACACACACACACATACATACGTATATACAGCACAACCCTTGCCAGCGACATGATAAATGACCGGTGTTATTCAAATTAATTGATCAAATCCGAATGTCAGACTGAAATCTGCGAGAAATTGCCAAATTACGGCATCAAATGAATTAAGTGGCGCACAGCGGCAAACGCGTTTCGCATAACACACAGGATATGATATGGAAGGATGGAGGTTGGCCCCGCTTCCCCTCTTCCCCGCTTCCTTCTGATTCCGCTCCTGGATTGGAGATGCGTGTGGTGATTTTCAACTGAATTGGGGGAAGAAGGATGCGAAGCAGCTGGAAATTTGCATGTGTCATGAAAGTGTCCGAGTGCGGGTGTTTCATGTGACACCAGGCGGATGAGAAGAGAAGTGAGGAGAGAATAGCGCACTGTGGGTTAAAAATCCGATATTTTAGAATAAACTCTTAATATCAAGTAGAGACTCAAAATTTGCCATAAACTATAGTTGGGGTAAAGTATAATTTATATTTTGTTTTGTTTATTAATTGGATAAATTCTTTAGCCCTCTTTCTCCCGGATTCTGAGAAATTTTTTGTTATAAACTCTAAATCTCTAATAATTTTATCGAAAAACTAGAGACTTGAAATTTGCCATAAACTAAAATTAGGCGAGGTATAATTTATACTTTGTTTTGTTTTTTAATTGGACAATTTCTTTATCCGCATTTCTTCCGGACTCTGAGATTTTTTTGTTATAAACTCTAAATACAATTGCACAATAAAATATAAACATTAAAAATCTCCACTAGCTTTATTCATATTAAGACTATTTTATTATAATTATTTAAAAAAAACAAACACAATGTGCGCTGCAAGTTGCAAGGATATTTATTTATTTTTTATATATTTATTTATTAATTTATATATTTATATATTTATTTATTTATTTATTTATTTATTTATTTATTAATTTATTTAGTTTTTATTTATTTCCCGCCCTTTTCCAAATTATATGACTAATAGCTAAATTTGATCGAGCTTCAAATTATTCTAAAAATCAAATAAAATGCTTTTTATTCTACCTTGAGTATTCAGATTTAGAAATTTGAGAAATATTTATGATATTGAACAAATAAAATGGACTTTATGCCAAAATATCAGTCACTTATCCCATAGTGCAGAGAAGAGCGCACGACAGAACCAGGAAGTGGGGACCATGAGGTATATGTGTGTCAAACGGTATAGCTTCCGGTTGAATGATTGGACAAATGAATGGCTTCCAAACGGACAGGCGGACACGGGGACACGGCGACAGCCGAAGGGACAGACGTAGAGGAAACCACTTGCATACGTATGAACCACATGACTGCCGGCTAAACTCGTACTGACCAAACACGTCGACTGTTTGCGGTTTGGCAGCCCAAACTCCAAACTCCACAAACCAGTTGGATACCAAATGTGAAGTCGGCAAATCCCCGTTGGCATATTTTTCGAAGCAAAAATTTTGTTGAAATTGAAATCGGAATTGCAAATTAACAGGAGCAGCGATTTATTGCTTAGTCGGAAGTTTTGCGGACAGCAATTGGATTGAGAGAGAGAAAGAGAACAGAGCCCTCAGTCAGTCAGTCAGTCAGTCAATTAAGATAGATTAATTGCATAGGACCACAAGTGGGTAAAACTGATTAATTTCATGAGATTTCACACTAACTCGCATTTGATTCGCAAAAAGCAATTTCCAAGTTGAGCTGAAGTGAAAAATGATTTTCATAGCATTTTACCTTGCAGGCAGTTCTCTTGAATTGCCGTGTAATTGTATAGTATTGGTGTATTGGCATTTTCCCACACTTATCGTGGCTAACTGGCAAGTGACAGAGCCACTTAACACCCACTCATGTCACACACACACACAATCCGCTTAGTTTAAATACCCGAAAGGCTAAAAAACAAAAAAAAAAAACAACAAAAACTGGTGGCCACCACACAAACAAAATCCATGTGGACGAGGACTTTCTGCAAAATTTAACAAAAACAATAAGGGTGACACACCCTGCTCAGACTTTGTTTTCGTTTTTTTTTTCTGTTTTCCACACTAAACGTCCCTTTTTAAGCGACGTTTTTCTTTTAGCTAGGGCTGAATGAGCTTTCAGTAAGTGTGTGTGTGTGTGTGTGTGAGTGTGTGTTGTTGTTGTTGAGCTGAACAACCACCAAAAACTAGGAACAAACGCGATGCTAAAGTTTCCACTTGTCTGCCAAAGAAAGAAAAGGCATCTGTCTGTTCTGAAAGAGAGGCGAGCAACAAGTGCCCACTACAAAATAAAAGTCGAATTTCAATTGCCCAAAAATGGGAGAAACCCACAAAAGGAGTGAAGTCAAGGTATTTGGTTCCTGGTGGGATAGAAGAAACCACAGCAACAAGTCAGAGAACCGAGTCTATTCATCTGATTGTCAGTCTAGAGATATGGGAATATGGGTAAGGATAAAGCCTTAATTTTTTTATGTTTAATCGGACATTAAACGCAGTTGATGTAATAAATTTCCATAGTGCAAAATATAGAGAGTAAGAATACGTAAATATTTTTAACATAAATATATATCATCAAATTTATTTATTTGTCTTTGAATATTTTAAAAATAAATATATATTCATATAAATATTCATCTGTCTATCAGTCTGGTGATATAAGTAAGTATATAGGCTTGATCGATATGTTATTTAATCGGACATCAAACGCTGCTCATGTAATAAATTTCAATAAGGTAAAAGACAGAGAGTGAACGTTTGTGAATATTTTAAATATTAATTTATATTTTTTCATTTACTAATATATATTAACATATATAAATATACATGTGTCTGTCCACCTGGAGATATGTCTAAGATACAGTCTTCATCTATGGAATCTATATATAAGGGGTGTTTCAAATATGTCTAGAGTTTTTGAAGAAAATTCTCATTTGAAATGTCGGTGTTCCCTAAAAGTTATAGACTTGACTTTTCTAAAATCACAAAAATTGATTTCCACAAATTTATATCCAATTTCAAAAAAGTTTTTAATTTTTTGGTATTTCTTATATACAAAACAAATTTATTCAAAATGTATTTAATGCATTTTTATTCACAAAAAAAAATTATTTTATTCAATAAACTTAACATTTTTCAAAACTTACAAATCAAATGCCACATTTTTGATTTGACATCAAACGCAGTTATTGTAATAATTTTGCTTAGTTCATGGTAGATTTATTTTTTTTAATTTATTTTTATTTATTGATTTATTAACTATTTCCTAGTGCTACAAGTAGGGATACTTTTAAATTAGTGCACTAGTCACACTTGACAATCTCATACATATTTTTCAAAATCATAATTAATAGGTTACCATTATTTTGCTTATCAATTTAACATCAAGTTGAAACATGTAAATCTAAGGTCCGTTTTTTCAATGTCTTAATAAGGTGTTTGATAACAATTGAAAATATATGTTGACGTAAAATGTATAGAAATTACTGTCAAATTTTAAATTATATCTTAGATACAATTATTATACAGTACATATAGTACATTGAAAAAACGGCCCTAATTCTTAAATATGTATTACAATTTTCATCATTATTATTATTGTTATTATTATTAAAATAATTATTATTATAAATATGATTATTATTATTATTATTATTATTATTAATTATTATTATTACTACTGTCATTATTAATACTGCCATCATTCTTACTTTTGTTGTTACTGTCATTTATATGAAGGCAAATATAAAGAATCTTTACTCAAAGGCATGAATATTTTCAATATACGTTTTAGGGTATATCAAAGCTGGTTATCTGGCGTTTTTATTTGTTTTTTTGCGTTGAAATCGCCCTTTGAGCCAGAATGCTGACCAAGCCGGAACGGAATAGTAACCACTCAAGATGTCAACACAATTGCCCGGGCATTCCGCATACGAGCTAAGGGATGGGTATTAAAGAGGAAAAAATAAAAAGACCAACCTCTGTTTGAGTTTTCGTAGTGTTTACCTTAGCATCAATTTCAATTTGCATGTGCATGCGTTAAAAAAACATGTCGAAGTGCTCTTTTGAAAAGAGCTTAACTAGGAGATACCGTGTAAATATTATATTTAAAGTTACCAACACTGATGTTTAATCCAAAAACTGTAGATATTTAATTCTTATACAGCTTTTGAGTTTTATTTAGAATATTTATTTAATGGTTTTATTATCAAAGGAATGCTAATTTATTTATTTATTTCTTGGTTTCATTTATTCCTAAAGGTAAAATTCATTATATTTGATTTTTGTAAAGTTAGCTTTTGTCAATTTTTAAAACATAAAATTTAACATAAATATTATTCTAATATTTTTATTTTTTTTATTTTTATGTCTCACTATTTCCAAAATTCGCCCAAATTTATCATACCCTATTCCCATCACTTCCACTGGGTGCAAGAAATCCAAGAAAAAAGAGCATCAAAAAAACAAAAATGAAATTCAAATTTAAAAGTGTTTATGACAGCGAAATGTAAATTTGTATTTGCTCAAGTCAACGAGTCCGCTAAATAGCAGCGAATGTACGAATATAAAAAGGACGTGCCAAAAGTGAAACCTTTTTGGATGCAAGTCACCCTCGGGTACTCGCATGTCCAGCTGGGGTTGTGATTTTGGATTTGATTTACTCCTAGTACCACATATGCATATCCTCAGTCGTTTAGTTAACCGACAATCATAACAATTCTGGATCCAAATGGCTATAAGGGTAATTTAAACTCAGTCTTCGATTACTTAGGTGTTTCAAATTGCAAAAACATTTGCAAAATTTATTTGTTGCATTGTCAGCACTTTTTATCATTAATATGTAAAAGAATAATTTACATTAAAGTTATCAAAATCAGAGACTTAAATTCACAACATCACCTACATGTATCAATAAAATTCACATGTGTTTTCACTTGATGTTTTCTCGTCGACGATGAAGATGGCGACATTATGACGCCAATTTGCTTGAATTTGGTGAGTAAATTGAGCTAACGCCGCTTTATAGAGTCGCAATTGATTCGTTCTGCCAGTTAAATGCATTTATCCAATTCACAAAATAATAATATCCATGTGTCGATGTGCACAGTGTATGAAAAAAACCAACGTGGACTGAGGCGCGTTGTTGTAATTTAATATTGTGTTGCATACTTGCAGGCGCAGTGCAATGCAACGCATCGTCGTCTGCAGCTGTCGGCAGTGTAACAGAGAGATGAGGATGGCAATGGTAGCAAAACGTTTTGCCGCATTTAATTAATTGTTCAATAAAATTATAAACATTTGTGGGCATTGTTGGGAGAAGCCAACGTTGCCTCGCTCTTTGATTCGCCCTTTTTTCCCCGGCTGATACGAGTATTCATGGCAATTTTGGGTCGTTGCAATGACATTGCAATATGTGAAATGCCTGTGACGCTATTTTGACTGCAATGCACTCGGCACTCTGTGCAATGTTTGCACAGGCCTCAGAGCTCCCAGTGTAGGGAAGGGAGGTTGCCTCGAGCGAGGACATGTGAAAAAGTCGTTTGGAGTAAAAACATTTTGTAAATTGCTTCATAAATAACAATTTGTTAAATAATAATTGCTGGTCGGTTGTGTTTGGTTTGGTTTGGGATCCAGCTGGCATATGTGTCCACTGGTGCTTCTTCTGCTCCAGCTCCTCCTCCTGCTGCTGGTCTATCTTTGTATCTACTCGTAGTACGAGTCTGCATCTCGATTGACAGCTAAATACAAAGGACTCGAATGGACTCGAATGCAACGTGCAACGTTCTCCAATGCCTGATGATATTGTGGGAGAACACTCTGGCAGTTTGGCGTTCGCTCTCGACATCATTTTCATTGCTGTTGACAGAAAGCGTCTTTTTATGTTTGGTCAACATTGTGGAACGTACCTGGTACCGGTACTTGGATGTCATACATACACTGAGAGAAAAATCAAATGCATTCGAAATCGAATCAAGAATATACGCTGTCAAAAATTCAATGGTCCTTCTAGATTTAGAACGGTTATGGAATTCTTGATATTAAGAAAGTCAAGTGAGTCTCTGGATTGTTTTAAGAACTTTTTGTGTTTCATATAATACCATATTAGGCTTAACTTACTGCTACATGACCTTAGTTTAAGAACAAATAGTTTCTCTATTAATATTTTATCTAAACAGACTTTATCTATTTTTGTTTGCCATTTGAGCATTTTGCAATACCTTAAGAGAATTAAATATTAAAATTATCGAAATCATCAGAGTGGGTATTATAAGTTATCATTTGGTGTGATAGAAAGTGATGACTGACTACAGAAATTATCCTGTTATGAAGCAAATGATTTCAAACTACCCGTCGAACTGCTGCTCAAAGCATACGTACCTGTTAAATTTCGATCAGAATTACTAATCAATTAGATTATTTTTGGAAATAATCGTAGTTACTATATAATTCACTGTTGAAAAATTTGTGATTATATAATGATTACGATTACAAAAAATCAGAAATAATCTAAAATAATAACAATTATTCAAAAATAATCAGAAAAAAATAAAAAATAATCTTTCTAAATATTTTGGATTGTTTTTGATTTTTTTCTGATTATTTTGGCTACTTTGATTGTGCACATTTCAAATAATTTGATTTCTACTAAATAGTCATGAATAATTTAAAATAACTAAAATAATCAGAAATAATCAGAAAAAAATCAAAAATAATCCGAATACTCAAAAAGATTATTATTGATTATTTTTTATTTTTCCTGATTATTTTTGAATAATTGTAGGTAATAATTTTAATTTTTTTTTTATTTTTTGTAATCGTAATCATTAAATAATAGGGCAAAACCGAAAATAATCGTAATTTAAACATTAGTTCGACTTTTAAACAATAATAATCTAATTACTAACGATTGTGATTACTTATCAATATTTAACAGATATGAAAGCAGACAAGCAAGAACCATTTGGGAACAATAAGCACGCGATTGCAAAAAAAGATATAGACCTTTAATTAAAGGTCTTGATTTAACCTAACCTAACAATTTTATTTTGATCAAGATAAAGCTTAATAACGATATAGGCTTAAAAAAATGAATTTATATTATATTTTTCATCATTTTACATTTTGAATAGCAGACCTCAACCCGGTAAAAATCCTCGACTTCGTGTGAGAGACGAGAGAGAGAAGGGGGCTAAATATATCCAAAAGGGTCGCGGTGCAGGCTCCCCCTATTAATAATAATAATACATTTTGAATTTAAGAAAATAAGAAAGAGAATCGTTTGAAAAAATATTTAAAAAAGGGACCAATATAAAAAATTCATTTTTTTAGTACGTATTCATGCTTTCATTATTTTTCTGAGTGTACTTCTTCTATTATGTTCTGCTATTTATGTCGTGCACATCATATCGTCAACTGGGCAAGTGACTCATAAAAGCTGCGGCGGACAGTAATACAGTTTAGTCCTCGCTGTCTGATTAAAGTTGTAGCTGCCATAACTAGCCAGTACACTGTCCCTTGTAACCGTTAAATGTCACACCTTTTACAACACATACATAGATACATACATACATACATATGTATACATACACATGCAAGCAAGAGCACAAAAACGCTTCAAAAGGTTGGCCCATGGCGATTTTGACGCGTCTTTGACGTTTGCGTATTTCAATTTCAATTTATGTTTCATTTCATTTGCTGGATGGCGCTTCTATCTATGTTAACTGTCTGCTAACGCGAAAAGTGGTGCTTAAAAGTGCATGAACAATTTGGTTTGTAAAATTTCATTTTCATTTTTTTCTTTACTCGAGCTACCATTTCATAATTCTCATTATATTTTACGCATTCGAAATGTGGAAATTCTCTGTTGTCCTCCGCCACCTTGACTGGCGAAATTGAAAAGTTCAAATTGAATTTAAATTCAATTTGGTTGGGAGCACTTGTAACTTAGGTCGAGCGGACAGACAAAGAAAAATCGAGTTAAGTGCGTATGTAATGGGAAGCTAACATGCTGTAACTTCTGATTGAGGGGGTTGCACAACGTACATCCGAATGAATATGATGGATACAATTCTCAATCTAGATAGAACTCTGTCTGCTGGCCATTTTCTGCACTGCTGTCAGAAAATTTTCAGTTGGCAATCAAGTGAATGAACATATCTCTAGGGAGTTCAAATTATTAGCTTTATTGAAACTCAATATTTTTAGTTTTTGCTCAGCTTTTATTGAAATGTTGTCAATATAAGCAAATTTTTTGTGCTAAAATATTTTGAAATTGATAGTTTATTGAGTTAGTAAAATATTTATATTTATATTTTATTGTATATTTATTAATATGATTCTTAATTAATTTATTTATTATTTTTCAAGCTATAAGCATTCGACACAATAATATTAATAAAATGTAAAATAAAATTATTAAATTAAATAATATTATAATCAACCTTTTTTTATTTCCTTTATTTTTTTTCAATTATAAACGTCCATAAATTTCATTAAAAATGCGTTTGCGGGAAATCGTATTTTTTTAAATGTTGCAAAAATAAAAAACAATTGTTTTATAAAAACTTGAAAATTTATAGCTTAAATTAAAACTGGATATTTTAAACAAACTTTATATATATAAGTTTTATTTATTTATTATTTTGTAAGCTTTAAACATCCGAGCCAACAATATAAATTAAAATTAAAATAAAATTATTTAATAATTTTGTTTCCATTATTTTTTTATTCTATCATTAACGTCCATTAATTTAATTAAAAATGCGTTTTCGGCAACTCAGCTTTTTATTAAAATGTTTTCTATAAAAAATTAATTGATTACAAAGTAAATTAATTATTTAAACTTATTTATATAATTTTTATATTTCAAGCTGTAAGCATGCGACAGAAAAGTATTAATAAAAACTAATAATATATATTATTTTAAATAATATTATTAAATTCAATTTTATTATTATATATATTTAGGCAACCATTTCTTTCAATTCATCATATTTTTTCTCTCAATTCCTAATGCAAACGTCCATAAATTTCATTAAAAATGCATATTCGGCAACTCATTTCACAGCACGGCCCAAAACTTTTACCCCACATTCCACTTACCTTGTAAAAGATGAACCCAGCTGCGATTCGGCCAATTTTAACTCCAACTTTAGCTTCAGTTATTGTGGCTTAATATTCATGGTAATTGTACTTTGGGCCCAGCTGCTCACCGAATATTTAAGTAATATCTAAAAGAAGCTACCTACCCCCGAAATCAACAACATAAAAGTTAAAAGCAAAGAATATTTACCTTTTTTTTTCTGCGGCTCTAGAAAAAATTGACATTTCATGTACAATTTCGTTGCATTTGCCGAGTTTGCCGAGTAACTGCAAAGTCCACCTAATGAGCTGTTTGCAAAGCCCACGGTCTGAATTTGAATGGGGAACAGAGTGTAACAAATCGAAAAAAATGAGAGGATAGCCGTCCAAAAAGTTGAGAGGACCTGCCGTGGACACAAATTAGTCGCACCCCGTCGCGGTGAATGTCTTGAGTTACATTTTGATGACTTCTTTGCATTTATTTTGGGTGGGTCTCTAATCCCATTATGCTCGGAAAGAGCAGCTTTTAACTTTTCAAATGTTCTTCTTTTATTACTGTTTTCTTACCTTTATTCAGCATATTTAGAAAATATTTAGCATAAAAATGCCATAACAATTTTAAGCAGACTTTCAACGTATTTTCGTGTGGTTTTGCTGGAAGTAATAAAATATTTGAACAATAGTGTTGGCAATCGCACTTTGATATTAAAAACCGCTTAAAAGCAAATAGCAAATTACTCAAACTACAAAATAAAAATCAACAATGTTTAGCAAAGGGTGAATATAAAAGGCTGTGCTGGACATGTGGCGTTTTCTATTACAATACACATTTTTTGGGGTCCAACATATACATATAATAAATAGTGTCGAAAAGAAAAACTAAAAGGCATGCCAAACCCACTGCCTGGTCATGGAACAGGTGCTGCCTTTTGTGCCATTTTGGGCAGAAGGATGCACACAATATTTGGGGAAAGCAAACAAATTTTTAAACAAAACTATTTTTGGGGAGTTTGATAGTAATTGCATAGACTACGGCTTAAGGACACTGTAGGAACTGAGAAATATAAATTAAAGCCAGAGCTTGTAACTATAATTACACTGTGCTACAAAATTGAATCAAAATGAAACTTTTGGGATGGGACATAGCGTAGGTTGTAGGTATAGGTAAACAAATTTATTTTTACTTTTTTTTACTTTGGTGATGTTTTTGAACACTATTTTATTAGAAACCTCTTTAATTTGTATTTTTATTTAAAAATAACACATTTTCACGAGTAAAACGTGTGTCTATTTTCTAAAATCGGAAAATATTTGGCCAAGCTATAATAGATATTCTGAAACAGACTTTTTTTTTTTAAATTAATAACTCAGTTATATATCACTCGATTTTAATAAACTAAAAAACAGAAAACGTATCATTAAATGTTTTTTGAAACTACATGCTAAAAATCAACTGCTTTTTACAAATTGAACTTATTAATTTACGTTCAAAGTAGGGTAAAGTCGCAAAATAATGGAAAAATTCGAATATTTTCACATGCAGCCCCCTCAATATTTATCCGAGATTGCAGTGTAATACACCGTTAGAAAGGTGTTACTTTTCACTTTCCAACATTTTAAAATTTATTGTAAGATGCATAGTTTAGGACATAGGATTTTAAAACTCCATCAACGTCGAAAAACGGATTTTGTACCGTAATTTAAAATTTCGAAATACAAAAAATTCTAGTATTCCACAAAGTTTCCTTCAACTATATCTACAACCTACGCTATGTCGCATCCTAGAAGTTTTTTGGCTGTAACACAGTGTTATGTACGTGTATTACAAAGCATCAAATACTCCTTTCCCCCAATTTTATTTGAATACTCGTATATTTTATAATTAAAAACTGTATATCACTGGCAAAGCTTGAAGCTGCACAGCAAATGCCTCCCGCTGCCAATTGATTCTCGCCACTCAACCCAATGTTTCATCACAGCATGTGGATGGGGCAGAGGAAAAATTTATGAAAATACTTTATAAGCAGATTTATAGCTTGGAAAAATAATAATTATTTACACATGGCCAAGGGAAGCCGCAACTTCACTCCAACTGGAATCTTACCGCCCCCAAACATAGAGACACTACTCGCAATAACTCGAACTCTATCATTTTGTGCCCCTGTCCTTGTTTGGTGCTTATTTAAGGCCTTAGATTAGTTTATCATTTAATTATTTTTTGCATTTGATTTCAAGGCAAAGCCAACAACATGAGTTCAACTAAAATATACCCTCGACTCAAGCCAGTAGATGGATGTGTTTGTGGTCCAAGATGTACTCTCTGAAATACTTGATTATACCCATTTTAACAACGATTTATGAAAGCGTTGCAAGTGTTGATATAGCGCACTTTTAATTTGATTAGATTCATTTGCCGAAAAGGATTCAATTTGTTGCCAAGGGTCTGACAAATTGCAGAGCTGGTCCCTGTGGAAATTCTTTTATTTGGTTATGGCCCCAAATAAGCTGTTGGCAGAGTGAGTTGAGAGTTAAGAGTTATTAAAGAGGAGTGGCAAGTTTGTATAGTATTAAGACTGATAGACAGATTCAATAAACACGTTTATAAGCTGGCGACATTCTTAAAGTTGTATCGTTGTGGATTGGAACGCGTGAAAGTTTATCATAGTTGAGAGTTGAAAACTATAATACATAAATGTATTCAAAAGTTTTCGATATCAATTTAAATTTTTACCTAAAGTGAAAAGACCCTGAATTCTTGAAGTTTAATAAAAAATGACGTTTTAAGAATAACCTATGCATACCAATTTTATATCACAAAAATATATTTTAATTTAATTTAATTTATTTTTTAACATCCTAGTGCTGCGAGTTTTAAGGATCTTATGATTATTGCACTATTCACAACATAAAACAATAGATTTAATTCCATGATTGGTACTACAATTGTTTTTTAATAACTTACACTTATAATTTTAACAAATCGATTTTAATTTAATAATTTCAATAATTGCAATTTTTAGTATTCTACGATCTCTGATGACTTTGGATTAACCCTTACCTATTGTAAGTTTATTAAATAAACACATTCGTAAGTTGGCGATAACAATTTAAAGTTTTTCCTAAAGTGCAAAGACTCTGGTTTCTTGAAGCTTAATGAACTAGAGATGATTATAGATTAACCTATACATACCATATACGTATGATATTACATAAATATGTTCGACAATTGTCAATAATAATTTAACTAAGCTCAATTTAAAATACTCTGGGTTCTTGAATAATTTAAATTTTAGCCTATAAAAAAAAATTTCAAATTCATATTCAAAAAATGTGTATAGAAGTTACAGTTTCTACCTAAAGCGAAAGGACTTTAATTTCTTAAAACTTAATGGTTATTGATTTTTTGAAATTTAAGTTTAGTATATCTTCAAAAGATTTACTAAATGTTTAAGGTTTGGCATAATTACGAGTCGAAAACTTTCAAGATATTTTTATAGATACTTAACCTTTTACCTAAAGCGAAGATAATTTAATTTAATGAAGTATTGATAATTTTTACATTTGCAAATATCTTTAAAAGATTTAGTAAATGTTTAAATGTTAAGTCGAAAACTTTAATACATAAATATATACAAAATATTTGTATAGATACTTAAACTTTTTCCTAAAGCGAATTGACTCTGATTTCTTAAAGCTCGATGGACTAGTTAGTGTTGATTTTGATTTAACCCCTTATTCAAACTCAAATGACCATATTTTGATTACCTATTGGCATCACAAAAGGTTCATAGGTGTTGCCGTGTTGTTGTTGGTCTGTGAGTGAAGGTCGCTCTCTTCCTGTTCTTTCCAGTTGATGTACGTATTTGGCTGGCCAGCTGGTTTGGTCAGCAGTGTGAACTGTCTAATTGTTTGAGCTGCTTTGTGACCTTTTTGGAAGGTGTCAAACGCATTTGCCGTCAGTTCTCCACACGCCCAGCCACGTGCGTGGGCTTTGATGCCGCCAATGTGGCATTTTATATACTTCTATATACATATTCAAAGTTGAATATTTGGTTGCTGACCACGAGTTTTCGGGGCTGGTCAACACCAACAATTTCAACTTGGCCTTTGTCAACATCTGCTTTTTAATTTCGCTTCATTTATATTAAAAACAGAGTCGCGAAAGTCGCAACAAACAACATACGTGTATTCTCATCTCTAATTGCTGCCAGAAATTTCAAATTTGTTTGCCAAGTGTTGGCCACCTCCCACTGTTTGAACAGTGTGACATGTGCGTTCCCCGTCTCGACAGTAGTCATTAATTTCTGCCACTACCACAAATATTCTATCAATGACTCGCTTCAAATGTACCATAATATGTGAGTTGGGTGTTTAACTCTAAAGTTTATTATTTATTAAAAAAAGAAAAAAGTATATATGGGTAATTCTCCCATGTCGAATGCGACATTCGTACACATTCAAAGTGAAATAAAACATATGCCAAAACATTATTTTGTTAAAACAAAAGGAGAAACTTATAGGTATTGATTAGCACTATAATTGGTGCTAAAGTGGATTTTGGGAAATTGTTCGTTTTCAAGATATTTTAAAAAAACTAAGGCATTCGCACGCGACTCAGATAGAAGTCGTTTTTTCGGCGACCAGTTCTAGCACTGATTTCGGCAAAACGTGAACGTATATTTTGATGCTATTTATTTTGAAATGTAATGTATTTATTTATCTAAAAAATGCTTTTTGTTTGATTTAAAAATATCAAGTAGTTTTTTTTTAAATGTAATTTGAGTCACTGTCG
Source organism: Drosophila recens (assembly GCA_037043495.1). Lineage (NCBI taxonomy): Eukaryota > Metazoa > Arthropoda > Insecta > Diptera > Drosophilidae > Drosophila > Drosophila recens. The sequence goes on along the minus strand of JBAMBJ010001831.1, from coordinate 22,083 downwards.
CATGCGACATGTCGCACGTGACATTTTTTTCCACAAAATATTTCTGTTGTTTCTGTCTCTCTTTTTTTAAATAATATATCGAAACAGCTCGAAAAATTTGTTGCTAATTAAAATTTCAATATATTTCTATATGTTAAAATGGTTTTCGTTACAATCTTACTTTCCGTCTTAGTGTAATCGATAGAATACAAACGGTCCATTTTGGAAATCAATTTTTAAGAAAATGGGCAAAAATATAGAAAAAGTGAATTTATTCCAATGTAGAATCTATATGTTCATCCTATTGAATTTCTTCTAGCGTATATTGCTTAAATAAATAACTTGAACACATTTTTGGAACATAATTGCACAAAATGTGAGTTTTTGAGCAATTTTTCGTTTTTAGGCTTGGTTGACATTTCTGGAGAAATGCCCATATATATTCTTGATCAGCATCAACAGCCGAGTCGATATAGCCATGTCCGTCTGTCCGTCTTTGTCATCGCCTAGATCTCAGAGACTATAAGAGCTAGAGACTCCAAACTTGGTATGTAGGTTTGTCTATATTGCACGCAGATCGAGTTTGTTTTAGATTTTGGATCGTGCCGCTATATAATATAGCTGCCATAGGAACGATCAGTCGAAAATCAAGTCTTAGTATGAAAAACTTTTTTATTGTTTTAGATATCTCAACCAAACTGACAGAATATGCATATGGAATGGTCCCATACATTCTTACCAAATTTGGTTGAAATCGGACTACTATATCATATCGCTGATATTGGAACGATTAGTCGAAAATCAAATCTTAGTATGAACAACTTTAAGCATAGTAAGTAAGGGGTCTCCGACTGTCGAGTATGCTCGACTGTAGCACCGTCCACTAGTTCTTATTTTTTTTTTCAAGTGTCCAGTGTTGTCCTCTGTTTCTGCTGTCTTGATAACTCAAAATATTTAACTCCAAAATGTACTTCTTGATTAGAATATGGGCTGTTAGCTCTCTGCTGTTAATGCTCTGCTGTTATTGTTCTGCTGATATTGTTTTGCTGTTGCTATTGTGCTGTAAATCTGCTGTAGTTTTTCTGCTGTGCGTTTTCTATCCCATCCTACATAATATTTAAGTAGAAATATGAAAAAACAAAATATAATATTACCAAATTGCGTGAATAAAAATAAAGCACTTGCAGTGTCTATTCGTAATGGCATTTATTAATCCAATTGTATGGCTTTTATTCGCTTTGCCCGGGCCAAGGGCAAGGACTTAATAACATTAATGACCGCCAGAACCGCTGCCAGGACTGCCCTCAAAACAGTTTGCAAATCTAATGAGCCTCGACGGCATAAAAAAGACAAAATTAAAAAATAAACTGAAATAAAATGAACAATGGACTTAAATTTGATAATCTGACTAGTCAATACGCTGCTATTTTATGGCAAGAATTATTTAATTTTAGTTTTATATGATTGATAATTTTATTGACATATTTTTTTAATTTAATTTAAATTAATTTTATTTGTTGCTTATCAGCTTTTTTATTAAAAGGGTATTTAGATTAAATTCTGTCATTATTTCATAAATAAAAACAAAAATGATGTAAAATATTAAAATAGATTTAATAGATAAATAAATATAATAGCTGAATAGTTAAACAATAGGTAAATTAAAATATATGAAAGTATAATTTAAATGTGAAAGTTTATTTAATATTGTGATTAATGCATTAATTTAGAAGGATTTCGTTGTAGCGCTAGGATGTAAAATAACAATAAAAATAAGAAAATAAAATAAAAATATTATATATAAAAGTAGAGTTTTAATGTAAAATATTGTGACTAAGGCATTAATTTATAAGGATATCTTTGTAGCGCTAGGATGTAAGATAATAATAAAAATAAGAAAATAAATTATTCCGACTTTTTCACAAAAAATCCGGAAAAATATATAAACTAAATTAATTCTTCCTTGAATTTGTGGCAAGCTGCCAGCTTAATCTTTAAGACTCTCGGAAAGAGCATAAAAAGGCGACAAACATTTGGCGTGCATCAAAGCATAAAGCACAGAAATTGACAGCGAACTGGGAGTCTGGGAACTGGAACGGAGTCGGGATCGGGGTCAGGGGGAAATCTTGGGTCAGCTCTCAGCTGGGGTGCGAAATCAAGAATTAAAACATCTTAATGGCTGCGTCTTTATGGCCTGTTTGTTTGTCTGCCTCACACTGGGGTGGTTTTGTTATACGACCTTCGACATCTTCTTAGCTTTTTCGGTAACAATTTCAAGACTTTAGTTTCCTTTTTTTTTGTGACATTCCAACAGAAACTGGTGTCTGAGATTTCCGCCTCTATGCTAGTTAATTTACATGTAAATTAAGCAATACAATGTAACTGCTTTTATTGCTCTAATGTTTCAATTAACACACTTAATTTTTATTTGAACTTAAATGACAGTGGAAGGAAGGGATCCTTGTTGTTAACATCTGATTACTCCAGTAAAATTAACATATTGTGCTAAGAGATACACAGATGTTAATTTAATTTGAAAGTTAATTTCGCAATTTTATTTTAATCAGAAAAAAAAGGAAGTGACTTGTGAAATTTTTGGGACAAAAAAGTGGCAAATTTTTAAATTTTAAACATTGACTTGTAAGTAAACATTTAGTTATTAAAACATTTATTTATGTATTAATATTTTAAATAAGGGACCGCAAAAAAGAGTTATGAGAAACTGGATAAACTTTTATTTTCCAATTTTTATTTAAAAATTATAGAATAAAAGTTGTTTTTTAATTTTTATTATAAGAATTAAAAATAAAAGTTATTTTTAAATTTTTATGATAAATATTTCATATAAAAATTATTATTCAATTTTCATTTTAGCAATTGAAACTAAAAGATCTTTCTTAATTTTTATTATAAAAATTTAAAATTTATTTTTGTTTTCAATTTTTTTTTAATTTTATTATACAAATTTTAAAAAAAATAAATTTTTAATAAAAATTTTAGAATAACTCTTGTTTCCAACTTTTATAATTAAAATTAAATAATTATTTTTATTTTAAATTTTTATAATAAAAATTGAAAAAAATAACTTTTATTTTAAATTGTTAAAATAAAAAATAAAAAAATAGAATTAAATTATAATTTTAAAATAAAAATTGAAATTTAATTATTATTTTATAATATTTTTATTTAGATGGAAAAATAAGAGTTTTCATTTAATTTTTTTTGATAAAATCCAGCAAATAACTTTTTTTTAATAATTCATATTAAAATTATAATCGTCCCTGTTTTAAATAAATTAAATTTGATAATTAATAAAATATTATTTCAAATACCGCCAATTTGAACATATTTTTAAACTTCGACAGTAAATTTATACCAACAGTAGTCGAGTGAAGTGTCTGGTTTTTGGGAGCAGCTTCTACTCCACCCACTGACAGCTCTTATGAAGGCGCACTCCAATTTCAGTTATCTTGAATCTAAGTGGGGATTGGCAACTGCTAACGGCATGTTTGATTTTCGAGCCGATTAACAGTCGCCGGTAGTTTGGAGTTTTTTTAGAGGGCGTCAATTACTAGCCTACTATATGAGCATTAAAATCGTAAATATTGCTGTCAGTAATTTTTCAAAAAATACATACAACTGGCTTTAATTGTTTATTAATCAGCTAATTAATTGCATGTATTGCTTGTGTTTCTTTTATTTGTTGTTTACATTTCTATGCTTTTGTTGATTTGTTCACATTGCTCGGCTCGATAAATTTAATTAAATTTCTGTCAAGTATTTTTCGATTGAATTTTTGATTAGTTTTGACATGCGCTCGTTATATTTGCACCAACAATCGACGAACTAATTAAATGCATTCAAGCATTTTTAATTGCTTATGCTAATTTGAGGCTTAGGCGTTGTGATTTGGGATTCATTCGGTCACATGAACGTTGCATATTTTATATGTTTATTGCGGTTTGCAGCGTTGTTTGGAATTTGCTATTTTGCCTGGAGACTCAGTACAGTGGTCGCTCGGGAAATAGAACGATATGCTGAGGTATATCTTATGCTCAGAAGCATCTAATGTCTGAAAGTATTTGATTGAAAATTTAGTGACTTCTTTGCTAGAATTAAAACCATAACCATAACCGTAACTGTTAAACGGTATTAACCGGTTGAAATTGGTAACCGTAACTTAAACCGTAACCGAAACAAATCCTTTGTATTATACCTATACCTTAAACTCGAAAAGATTCAAACCGAAATAACCATTAATAAACCGGTTCATTCATAACGGTTAATTTCGGTTTGGTCAAGCATGAAATTTAAAAAAAAAAACTTAAAATTTAGAATTTAAATTTAATGTTAAGGTGTAATCATCTGTTTTAAAAGAATATTTTTTTTTATTTGTGCCCTAATTTAATTTAAATATTCATCTCCATAAAAAGATCTGCATTTTTTGAAATTTTAGAATATTTTTTTTTTACAAATTTACATATCTTTAACAATTTACAAATTTTTTTGTGCACTAAACTCATGTCGGTATTTCAGAACCGAAACTTTGAAAAGAAACGGGTAGCCGTTACTTAATCGGTTTTTGCATAACCGATAACCGAAAACCTAAATGAGAATATAACCGTCACTGAAACCGATATTCCTTTAGTTTTGATATCCTGCTTTGTTGTAATATTTATTTTAATAAATTCTGTAATGAAATGTGCAATAAAAATAATAGCAATAAAAATTTGAAGCAAAATAAAAATTCCAAAAAACTTCAAAGTATAAATAGAAGAATCTTTGTGTATTAACTGAAACTTGCAATCACTGCGGACGGCAGTCCGCGCTAGTGACGAAAGCAGCACGAAGGGTGCGAAGGCGACTAGCATATATACACAGGAAGAATGGAAGATTTGCTATGACTGTCCGATCAGGTCGAGTTACATACCGATCGAAAGGTATCAACCTAACTTACAAATGTGCATACTAAGACTTTTGGAAACTCACCTGGTTCGTGAGATAAACAGGTGTAAGTGGGAGGGAAAAATTTAAATTATTGGAGCTAATGGGGCCGTTGGAGCCTTTTTGAATTTTCGTTGAATTTTTTACAATTCTCATCAAAAATACGCGTCGAATGACACCTCGATCATCAAAATCGGACAACTGGTTCAAAAAATAATTAATTTTGAAATTTTTAGGGGCCTTCCGAAAATGAGATGAAAAGTCAGTCTGTTTGTTTGTTTGTTTGTTTGTTTGTTTGTTTGTATGGATCAAATCGTTGTTTTAGCTCAAAAGTTTGAATGAGGACTTGTTCCAGCTCAAAAATCTAGAAACGTTTGTTCTACAACTTTTTCGAAAAAAAGCTAGTTTAGCGGGAAATCGCTAAAAACCGCCAAACTTAAAACCGTCATAGCATCCAAACGATAGAAGCTACAGATGTGATCTATATATCTTTGAAAAGGTATTTTGAAGGGCTGTTATGCATACCTTTTAATTTTTTTTCTAAAGTACATAGGTAAATTGCTACAGGTGACATAAGGTATTTTCCCCCACATTTTGGCGGTTTTTGAGAAAACGCCGCTAACGATTTTTTTAAATTTCAATATGTTTTAGTTTGTAAAATTTCGCGTTTTTTGATATATGACACTAAAAATTTTACCGATAGGTTTGGAAGATATAACCTATTAACTGAATATATACGTTTTACTTTGAATTGGAATAGGGCAGCAGCAACAAAGTGTCATAGCAGCCAGTTTGTTTGTTTGGATAGCTTAAATGTTTGAATGAGGACTTGTTCCTGTTCAAAAATCTAGAAACGTTTGCTCTACGACTTTTGCAAAAAATCGCTAGTTTAGCGGGAAATCGCTAAAAACCGCTAAAATTGAAACCACCATAGCATCCAAACGATAGAAGCTACAGATGCGATCTATATATCGTTGAAAAGGTATTTCGAAGGGCTTTTTGCACTGCTTGCAGCGTAATGCGGAAATTACCTGTTAGCTGAATACATACATTTTACTTAGAATGGGAATAGGATAGCAGCAGCAAAGGGTCATAGCACCCAGAGTCTTAAGAGTGCTGATAGCTTTTGCGCTGGGCATGTGTGTTTGTAAAGGGGACCAGTGTTGCCAGACAATTTGCTTTAGCTTGTTCAAACAATAATCAAAGTTGACAAAGCTATACTGTCAAAAAATATTGCAATTTCAAAATTTCTGAGGTCTTATTCAAAAATTTCTGATATCCCACAAAAAAAACCTCTTTACGAGGTAAAAGTCTAGTGACGAAAACATTTTCATGCCCCAAAATTTCTGATATCCAATTTTGTGACGAATAATATTAAGTTTTACATATAAATTATTTTAAGCAAAACTTTTGCATTCGGCACTGCGCAAAACAGTGAATGAGTTTTATTTGGTATGAAGAATTGATACATTTTAGCGCAATGTGCCGAGTGCCAAAAGTTTTGCTTAAAATAATTTATATGTAAAACTTAATATTATTATATTACTCTGCGAGCTGCAAATAAATGAATAGAAATGTACGTCGACAAATGTTGCTTTTATTACGGGTCGAGTCTTTTGTTTGGCGAACAATGCAATGGCAGCATTTACATGGAACGCTTCTGAAGCAAATCTAAAACAGAGACTACAACTAATATGTATGCACATACATATGTGTAGACTACCATCAAGTGTAAACAATGGCTAATGTGTCAGAGCGTTTGATGGACTACTCTATATGACAGCAACCAGAGGCAAACAACCTACCAGACACGGGCAGACAGACAATTGGAGAATGCTCAACTAGAAGTCACTCTGTATCTATCTTTGAAGTCTACTACAGTTGATTTCATTTACTCAAATCAACCAACTTATATTCAGTTATCAAGAAGTTTACTATTCTTGTTCTTACATTTATACTCCGTTTTGCACAGTTTTACTAAACTACAGGGTACAAAATGGAATGCAAAGTAGCGCAGAAGTCAAAAGGATATCGCGTGCCAAAATAGAAGCATGTAAACATGGCGAAAAGACAAAGGCAAAAGAACAAGGACTGTGGAGTAAAGCTTTCAGCTTTCGTAATGCTACTCGATTATTTCATTCGATTCCATCCCCAAAATCGTGAGGGGAATTCTTTGCCTCAATAGTCAGTTTGACTGTTTTGTTTAGTTTTATTGTGATTTTATGTTCGTCTTTTTGTTATGGCACATTGGCAAATATTGGTAGATAGTCTGAAAACAAATGGAATGATTTGACACCCATTTATATACTGATAATATATAGTAATACAACTATAAATACTGGTTGCTAAAATGTATTTTAAGTGTTATAAAAAAATAGTCAATAGACAGTTTGACTGTTTTGTTTTGTTTTATTGTGACTTTATGTTAGTCCTTTTGTCTAAAAACAAATGCTATGATTTGGCTTATATTAAAACCCATCAAATATAATCATATATATTGTTGTTAAAATGTATTTTAATTGTTAAAATCAAATATTTTGTAGTCTTATTTATTATTTTGTAATTTCATAACAACTTGATGCTTTATTTAATTATTATGCTGTTGGCCATCATCTTCTTTTAGTATTTTGGACTCTGCAAAGGCTGGAATATAAAAATTGAGATGAATTAGTAAATCAATAAAATATATATTCACATATGAAGTAAACATATGTAACATATTAAGTGTATCTATAAATTGTTAGACATTTGTTGCAACATTCTTAACATACAGGAATTCAACACAACAACTAACTTGTCAGCTGAAACATGTAAAGTATTTTATGATTTATGTGCAGCTCATTGCCAGCCTCTGCACAAAATCAACAAATTATATTTCTTTTCAACGCTGACAGCTGCAATTTTTCACTGTTTGCCAACATCGCAACGAAGTCATGCAACTTTAAAGTGCAGACCCACGTCTCGAAAAGCCACCAACCCCAAATGAGAAACACTGTGCACTGAGGAGTGAGAACTGTGAAGAGAGGAGTGAGTACAGAGAACCCATGAAAAGCCCCTCGCACGAAACCAAATCAATTAAATTCAATTAAATTCGTAAAACCACAAGCCAAGTGCAGTTGTCTTGGGTAGGCGCTTAGCCTTATCGGCCAGTGCCAGGAAGGACCAGGAAGGACCAGGAAGGACCCGTAAAGTCCTGTCCGAGTCCATTGTTGAACTGAAGGTCTATCCTTACGCTCAGCTGTCAATCTTATTCTAATTGAAATGTGCACACACAGCTTCTCTTTCTGTTTCCATTTCTGTTTCACAAATTGACTTCTACGCCTAAACAATTGAAATTGCATAGCTCGAAAGTCTCACACTTCTCGAAATCAACAAGTTAAATGCACTTTTGGCTCCTGTTCCTACTTCCTGCTTCGTCCTGTCACTCATTTAGCACCAGGTCTTTGTTTTCTTTCTCGATTTCTAATTGACTGAGCCACTTGACTTTTGAATCGGAGTCCAGACGTTTGTTTTAATCCCCAGCTACGGGTTGAATTTTTCGCATTGCATTCTTGATTTCTCAAATATTTCATTGTCTGTTGCTAAAAGTGATTTTATATTATTTTTGGGTATTTTTTTTATTACGCTCGAATTCTTTGTGCTTATTAATTAAAATGGTTTTGTGTCCTTTTATATTGCTGCCCTGTCGGCAATTGGAATTGGTATATGATAGGTTTGTTCTATTGTGAGTAACAGACAAGTTTACTTTACTATAAGTACATATGTATATTTCGGATTAGCTTGATTCCGATTAAAGTCTAACTAGACTCTATTGAATAGAGACAAAAAAGACTTAAAGTTAATTGCTCGTGTCTAAAGAAGTCTTTATTTTTAGTCATTACAAAAGAGAGTATAGCGTATCTTTGAGTCGAGCATACTCGACTAGAACTCTTTTACTTGTTTCTGCTATGCGCCTTTGGGTTAAAAATGTTCGCAATTTGTATTTCGCACACTTTTTCGGTTTTTGCAAATTAGCGCTGCTTCCTCACAACTCACAACTCATGTCTTGTTAAAAACACACAAAAAATTTGTAAATATTTAAATTGACATTTTTTGTGCGACTTCCTGGTTTTTGCATTTTTCGCTGCCATGTTATGAATATGAACAATGTCAATTTGTCGGCAAACAGCCTCAGGATAAAAAGGCTGATGATGATGATGAAATACATATTCTGAGTACGAGTTTGTGTGCTATGTTATGTAGAAACATTATCGTGTCAGAGGCAGACTTTAAAATTCCTTTACTGTCAATTTGCATGCCAGACACTTTAAGTTGCATTTGCAAAATGCTCCCCATCGACTATACGAACATAGCACAGATACAACTAATCAAAACAAATTCAATTAAACGACACGAAATTCGGGATGGCCAATGGCCAATGGCCAAGTGGCCAACTGGTCGATTGTTGCTCTTTTCTGTTCCGAATCCAAAAGGCTTCAGCTTCAACTCAACTCAACTCAAGTCGCTTATCTGGCAGCACAATCCATTAAAATTGCACATCGTTTACACCAAAAATCAATTCGCTAAAGCATTTAGGCATTACAAATGCCAACTCAGCCACTGACTAGCTACACTGGAAAAAATAATATAGTTAATCTAAAATTCGAGCTTAAAATTCTTGATATTATCATGTATTTTATTTTTTTATTATTGTTTAGTTATAACTTAGCATTAAAATAGTCAAAAAAGCCCAAAACATTTGATTTCACTGAAAAAAAATTCTTAAATAGCCCCTAAATCAAAATATTTCGCACTCGATTAACGCAATTCAGAGATTATCGAGTTTTTGACCATACATGTTAAATAATGATTAGTAATCATAAAAATTAGTAATTCGATTATTTTTGTTTAATAGTCGAACTTATGATTAAATTACGAATTTTTTCGGTTTTGCCCAATTATTTAATGAATACGGTTACAAAAAATCAAAAATAATCTAGAATTATTACAACTTTTCAAAAATAATCAGAAAAAATCAAAAATAATCTTTTTGAGTATTCGGACTATTTGTGATTTTTTTCCTATTATTTCTGATTATAATCAAAAGCTTTGGCTAAAATTTAAAATAATTAGATTTTACTAAATTATCATAAATAATAAAAAATAATCAGAAAAAAATCAAAAATAATCTAACTACTGAAAATAATTATTTTTGATTATTTTTAAATAATTGTTCGTAATAGTTTTAGATTATTTATGATTTTTTGTAATCGTAATTAGTAAATAATCACAAATCTTTCAACAGTGAATGATATAGTCACTACGATTATTTCCAAAAATAATCAAATTGATAAGTAATTCCAATCGAAATTTAACAGTTATGCTTTTGACACTGTCTAAGATCGATTTTGTGCTTGATTTTTCTTTCAGTGTACGCGCATACGAATAAAGCAGCCGGGACCCGCCAACTGAATCTCACATTCACATCCATATCCACATCCACATCCACATCCACATCCATGTCCATTCGGTGGTCCGATGCAAAATCAACGTTGATGACCATAATTTCACATACGGCGTTTGTGTTTTTCGTTCGTTCGTTTGTTTGTTTCTGGCTGCCGTTGTTGCTTCTCTGGCATCTTTCAGCTATAAAGCGATAAACGCAGCTTATAAGGCAGCAATTTGGCTCGTTGTTGTTGTTTGTTATTCGTTGGTCAGTTGGTTTTGCTTTGAAATGAATCTGCCACATGCCCCGCTACAAACATACATATGTACATTAGGGTGTCCCTTATTTGGTCAAAGTCAATATTTTTAAACGCATACGGGCTAGTTCGTTCATTAGGTCCTAAAGCACCAGAAATAAATTTTTACCTAAATCGGAGTATGATAACCCGTGCCGACTTGGATCGGAAAATTTAAAGATTATATGGGACAAAAAAAATTTTTTTTTATTTTTTTAATTTTTTATTTTTTTATTTTGTTTATCAGGTCATAAAGAACTCAAAACCAAGTTTTCACCTTAATCGGAGTACGATAACCCATTCAAATTTGCATCGAAACATGAAAAATCATCGAATAATGTATAATCAGCGTTAAAATACTGTTTTTTCATGTTTCGATGCAAATTTGAATGGGTTATCGTACTCCGATTAAGGTGAAAACTTGGTTTTGAGTTCTTTATGACCTGATAAACAAAATAAAAAAATAAAAAATTAAAAAAATAAAAAAAAATTTTTTTTTGTCCCATATAATCTTTAAATTTTCCGATCCAAGTCGGCACGGGTTATCATACTCCGATTTAGGTAAAAATTTATTTCTGAGTGCTTTAGGACCTAATGAACAGAACTAGCCCGTATGCGTTTAAAAATATTGACTTTGACCAAATAAGGGACACCCTAATGTACATACATAGAAATACAAAAAGTGGCAGTGTATGTAAGTGAGCTTTGATTGTGTCAGTTTGGAGTTGAGGCTATTGGATAAAATTAAAGTAGTTCATTCTATCCAAAGTTGGAGGTGTAAATTTCAATAATTTACTAGCGAGAATTTTTAGCCTAATATGTAAACGGAAAAGGTTTTTTAGATAAATGTTTAGAAAATATAATATAGTTTTCGTTGCATCATCTATACGTTCATTACTCATATTTTCTGCTACTATATAAGACATCTTGTTAGATATATTGTAGGGAATATCTGCAACCCGTAACCAGAGTGAAACGAAGTGGTTCGGTTAAACGTTTAATTAAGAGTAAAATAAAATACAGAGGATCGAGTACATAATTCAATGAGTACTTATACAGCGTTGCCAGATTATATGTATGCTTATTCAAATGCTAACTGCTATTACATTTTCAACACTTCTTCTTAAGCTACATATACATAACTATTTCAAAATTTTTCTATACTTGATTATTTCATTCCAAGTATTTTGACAAAGCCATCGTGCTTTGGTTTGCTTAAACATTTTGTTAATACATCTGCAACGTTACTGTTTGTATCTATGTATTCTAATACGATTTCATTAGATTCTACTTTTTCGCGAACAAAGTGGTACTTAATATCAATGTGTTTTGTGCGCTTGTGATGTACTGGGTTCTGCGCAATATGCTGTGAGCTGATGTTGTCGCCATAGATAGTTAGCGGCTCTGCATCAGTTGACCAGCCAATTTCCCTCAGGAGTCTCCGTAGGTAAACTGCTTCTTTAGCAGCCATACACAAAGCAATGTATTCAGCCTCAGTGCTGCTCAACGCGACGACGCTTTGCTTTGTTGAAGTCCACGAGAAAGCACTGCCTGCTAGAAAGAACGCGTAGCCACTGTACGATCTTCTGTCCGTCCTGTCGTTGGCCCAATCTGAATCAGCGAAGCCTTTTGCTGATTCGCCACATTTCTGATATGTGATGCACAAACTCTTCGTACCTGCCAGATACCTCAGAATGTGTTTAGCAGCCGTCTCGTGCTCTGCATGGGGATTCGTATTACGTTGCGACAATTTGCTTACTGCGTGCAAAATGTCCGGTCGGCTCAGTACTTGATACAATCATCGTCAGTGCAGCCAACTTGATATCCAGGGTCTAGCGGTGTGCTAACCGGACGGCATTTGCTCATGCCATATGTATCCAATAGCGATTGGATGTGTGACCTCTGGCATAGCGAAATGGAACCCTGTTCACCATCTCTCTCAATTTCCATGCCTAGGAAATAGTTTAGGGGGCCGCCATCATGCATCTTGAACTTGGATGCGATCTTCTTCTTAATCACGGCTATGTCATCTTTGCTTGGACATGCGATGATTAAATCGTCGACGTAGACTGCGATGTAACTAAACATCTGTTGATCTTGCTTGACGTACAAACAAGCCTCGTTCTTGCATCTCTTGAAGCCCATAGAAGACAACACCTCGTCGAGCGTTTTGTTCCAGACTCGCCCGGATTGCTTCAGTCCGTAAAGGGCCTTGCGCAGCTTTAGAACTTTTCGTGGATGATGCTTGTCAACGAAATTCTGGGGCTGCCGCATATAAACAGTCTCATGCAGCTCACTGTTTAGATATGCATTTGATATATCGACTTGATGCATATACAACTGTTTTTCCACAGCTATTGCGAACAGCATGCGTATGGTCTCGTACCGTATTACTGGCGAAAACGTTTCCCAATAATTTACGCCAAATTGTTGTCCACAACCTTGAGCGACCAATCGCGATTTGAACTTATCGATCTGGCCATCTTTGTTTCTCTTGATTCGAAAAACCCATTTCGAACCAATTGCCTTTTGTCCTGGAGGGAGTTCACACAATGACCACGTGTCATTCTCTTGTAAAGCGTTGTACTCTGTTTGCATAGATTCTTGCCAATCTTCTGCGTGATGGCCTTGCAATGCCTCGGCGACTGACTGCGGAGTGTCAATGTCATCCACCTGGTTGAATAGACCATTGAGCACGGCCTGGTATTGCTTTTTGGGTCGTCCTGGCTGGCCACTGCGAACGATTCTGGGCCTGCCGCGCCCACGCTGCACTGCATCTTCTTGTGGTGGCTCCGTTTGACCACTAACGTTGTTGTTGCCATCATCTTCATGATTTTGTTCTGAATCACTTGCGCTGACAAACTCCTCCTCCACTTCGCCGGAGTCACTGCTATGCTCATCAGCATCAGCTGTTGAAGGTGCTTCTGGCTCTTCATTCGGAACGTCAATTGACTCAAGGCGGAGCATGTTTGTCAGAAAGTCGTCATTGCGATCTGAGATACTGCATTTTTCTGTTGTTTTTGTGTCAAACTCACCTTCTACAAATTTTACATCACGCCTTTCAATTACTGCTCGCTTTGCTCGATCGTACAGGCGGTAAGCTTTTGCTGTATACGAGTAGCCAACAAAAACATATTCTTTGCTCTTTGCCTGAAATTTGCTTCGTTTGGTTTTATCCAATGCAAATGCGCGAGATCCAAACACTCGCAAGTGTTTCACTGAAGGCTTGCGTCCCTTCCATGCTTCGAATGGTGTGCCTCCGTTTAATGCCTTTGTGGGACATCTGTTGCGCAAGTAAACCGCCGTGGTAACAGCCTCTGCCCACAAGAACTCCTCAAGCTTTGCGTGAATAAGTAGACTCTTTGCCATCTCTACAATCGTCCGATTGGCTCGTTCGGCTACACCGTTTTGTTGAGGTGTGTAAGGAACCGTCAATTGCCTTTGTATGCCGCATTCGTTTAAGTATTCCGTAAATTCCTTATTCACATACTCTGTGCCATTGTCGCTGCGCACAGCCTTTATTTTCTTGCCCGTTTGGCATTCTACAAAACTTTTGAACATTTTGAACTTTTCAAAAACTTGGCTCTTTGCATGCATAATGTAAACAAATATCTTGCGTGAGTAATCGTCGATAAATGTAACAAAATATCGATTACCACCGATCGACTTTACATTCATTGGCCCACATACATCCGTGTGCACCAACTCAAGCACTTCCTTAGTGGTGCGATTCAACTTCTGTGTAAACGGCAATGCACATAATTTTGCTCGATTACAAGTGTCACAATTAATATCCAACTGAATGCTATCAATGTTCATGCCATGCACCAGCTTATCGTTGAGCTGTTTTAAATCTTGGAAATTTAGGTGGCCAAATCTGTCGTGCCACTTCACTGCCGGCGAAATCGTGTTCAACATATGAGCTGCGCTTTTTTCTGAGCATTGTGTATAAACGTACAAGTTGTTCTCTTGCCTGGCTTTTATCATCAATTCACCTTGCTTTGTTTTAATCAGCGCCACTTTTCCAATAAATGTTGTGGAATTCTCGAATTTAGCTGCTGCGCTCACTGAGAAAAAATTCATGTGCAATTGTGGGACATATAATACATTTTTTAAATTTATTATCATGTTTTCCCCTTGGATTTTAACATTTCCAGCTCCGGGTGATGAAACGTATTTATTTGTAGCCAACATTATCGATGTTTCTTTCTCAACATAGTTTAGGAACATGTTGCGATCGCAACACATGTGAGATGTTGCGCCGCTGTCTATGCACCAAACGCTCTTTTGTTGCTCTCCGACGAAGCAGTGCATTAAACTGCTTGCTTGTTCTCCTTGTTTCTTTGTTTTGTCACCCTTCTTCTTTGATCTGCATTCGCTTGCTCGATGTCCAACTTTTTCGCAGTTGAAACATTTGCCCTTGAATTCTTGTCTGGCGCCTTTGCTTACATCGTTCTTTGCGCCTCTATTCTCGACTTTGTCGTTTTCTCGCGAATTTCGTTGTGTGTGTGTGTACACGGCTTGCGTTGCCGAATAGTTTTCACGTTCTGCTTTGTCTTGTTTTCTTGTGCCTTCTTCTAGCATTTTAACTTTGACAACTTCAAATTTTGGTAGCGCGTCACGCGTCTCAATGGCGACTACAAAATTTTCCCATGTATCGGGTAAACTGCTCAATAGCATGATGACCTTAAGCTCGTCGTTAAGTTTTATATCCAATTCTGCCAACTTTTCAATTGTTTCAACAAAAGAATTCACGTAGGCGACAACATCATCTCCCTGCTGCATATTGAGACGGATCAGCTTCTGATATAGTTGAACCTTTTGGATCGGTCCAACTGGCATGTGTAGCTCCTTTAACTTAGTCCATATAGCTTTCGATGTCCCGCACTGTTTTATGTGCATTAGCTGTGATGACTTCACATTTAGCGTTATGCACGCCATTGCCTTCTGGTCACGCCTGTCCCATTTCAAGGCTGCAGCTTCATCTTTTCCATTGTAGATTTCACAAACTACATCCCATAAATCCTGCATTATTAGGACACTTTTCATGGCCATGTGCCATGTACCGTAATTGTTCTCATCAAGTTTTTCGATTTGATTTGACAAATTCATGTTTGCTAATTGTTCCGCGTTAATTCGCGCACGACATTAACTATTTACAATTTAGCACAACCGACTCTTTTACCGTGGACGCTTTATAGTCTTTTCTAAGTTAAACCCGAAACAACGAACTCTGGGCCCATAACCAATGTTAGATATATTGTAGGGAATATCTGCAACCCGTAACCAGAGTGAAACGAAGTGGTTCGGTTAAACGTTTAATTAAGAGTAAAATAAAATACAGAGGATCGAGTACATAATTCAATGAGTACTTATACAGCGTTGCCAGATTATATGTATGCTTATTCAAATGCTAACTGCTATTACATTTTCAACACATCTGTCAATGGTCTATTACGTTTGTCAAAGCTCAAGATTTTTTTTTAATAACTGCCGAGTGTTTAACTATTTAATGACAAACTTACTTAGGCCCGTTTTTTCAATGTCTAAATAAGGTGCTTGATAACTATTGAAAAGATAATTTGACGTAAAATGTATAGAAATTAATGTAAAATATGAATTTATTTGTTAAATAATTCTAATATGTTCATTGATAAAACGGCCCTTAGTTTACTGGATCTAACTTTTATAGTGCCTTAAATCTAGTTGTGACAAATCACAAAAATATGTCTTTGGGTATTTAAAATTATTTATTTGTATTTGGAAATGACTTAAATTTTTGGCAATTTTTAATAACTTCTTAGGATCTACTTCTGTTATATTCATTCCTTTGAAGTCCTTAACAGTGTCACCTCAATTCTGCTTATCGTAAAAAAAAAACGAAAAAGAAAAACCCGAGCATCTTTTGAAACATTCGACATGAGGTCCTCTCTACTCCTCCCTGCTCATCACTGATCCTCCTTGCTCCTCTCTACTCCTCCCTGCTCATCCGTGCTCCTCCCTACTCCATCTATCTCCTCTCTGCTCATCTATGCTCCCTCCTGCTCCTTTCTGCTCATCCCTACTCCATTCTTCTCCTCGCTGCTCATCCCTACTCCTTTCAGCTTCTCCTTGCTCCACCTTGCACCTCCCTTCTCCTTGGCAACTTCAGTTTGTCGTGCGTTTTATTAGTGGCACCTCAATCAACAAATTAAGATAAGAGCACCGACGCTAACTTAGAGACAGACAGAACCCGAGAGTCCATGAGTTATAGCATGCATTAATGCGCACAAAGAAAATGTGACTCAAATGTGGACTTTAAAGATACAAACAAACATATGTCCGAGTATTTTGAAGTTGTGTTACGTGCCTCTATTTGTGTCAATGCCTTTGACAGCCAAAGATATCGCTAAGTATAGAGCAAAGACCAGAGTTCAACAAAAAAATCAGGTTTTCAGATTGTTTGATTTTTATTAAATTAAAAATATTTAAATATAATTCGAAAAGAGTCCACATTCATAATATGTTTAGAATAAACCAGGGACGTAAGACTTATAATTTTTTTCTTTCAAAAAATTAAAAAACAAGAGTTGTTTGCTGATTTTTATAAAAAAAAAATATTTTTAATTATTAAAATTAATTTATATGATAAAAATAAAAAATAATTATTATTTTTCACTAACTAACTCTTATTTCCAATTTTTATAATAAAAATTTACAAATAAGAGTTATGTTTACATTTTTATATTTAAAATTGGAAATAATAGTTAAGGTTACATTTTTATAAAAAAAATTGAAAAATAATAATTATTTTGATTTTTATCACATAAATTAATTTTAATAATCAAAAATAATTTTTTTTATAAAAATTTCAAATAAAAGTTGAATCCTTCACATTTAATATAATATTTCACTTGCATTAAATAATTCTTATGTTAACAAATTCCATATGATATCTACAAGGACTTCAAAAATATTCTTATATTACAAATGATTGTAATCTGTGTATAAATCGTTTGTTCGCTGCCAAGTGTTGAGTGAAGCTAAAGTTTCATTTGTTACTGCACCGTGTAAACTTTCACTTACAATCTCAGTTAACAGAAAAAAACATATCAAATAAATGTAGGCCTTATTACATTTGACATGTTGCGCTCGTTTCCCTTAACAGAAAGAAAAAAAAAAAAAACAGTAAGAGATGAACAGGCGCAAAGTTTTCTGTATTTTTTTTTATATGCGCAACATCCCTTGCTACAAATCAAAAGATAAATTGTTTTTGTTCATGATTTATATATAAAAATATGATGTTGACTCCCAGCATTCCCATCTTCCCACTCTCATTCCCATTTCCCCTCCTTTCAAGGCATTACTTTCTCTTTGGTTTCTTATCGCTGGTGTTGAAAGGAAGCAACAAATATTAATATTGTTTGTATATCTGCTGCCTTTTATTTCATTTTCATTTTTACTTTCCAGGAATTCGTGAGGGAGTCGCATGTCAAATTTAATATTGCGAAAGCATTATCGATTTTAAACGTTAATGTAAATAGAAATATTAATATTGTTTCCATTATATTAAAATGCCATATTTAATGGTTAGTTTTTCTGTCATACTCACTGTTGTCCTTTAGTTTAGTTTGATAGCTCGGCGACAGTTTCAGGCGATTTTCGAAAACTTTGCGAGTCAGAACCTCGATTAGTTTGCCAGGGTCATTGCGCTTGTTGCACGTCTCCTTGTCCGAGAAGTGATCCAGATACTCGTCCCGCTTGCAGTAGCGACAGACCCCGTTCACATACTCCTCCTCACAGAGCGTGGCATTCGTGGATCGGGCCCAGTCCGCGTTATTCTGTTGCTTGAACAATTCCCCGATGTAAATGCGAGCCGTGGACACGGCGGCGAAGGCATTGTTCGCAACTGTTGTGATTGGATTGTGCTCCAGATTTAGAATCTGCAGATTATTGAGCTTGTCGAAAAGGCCACTGAAAGAGGAACACTTTTAGAGAGCGCACTTGAAAAAATAATAAGCGCTTTTTAAATGTCTCCATAAAAGCAAAACATGCCAGACAATCTATCATTTTCATTTTTTCAATAAAACAATATGGAATTTTACCACTATTGGGTACCTCATTTGACATAAATAATGAAATAATAGAAATGATAATTTTTTGATTTATTTGTTATGCAAACAAGAAAAATCGTGGCTAATATAAAGTCCCTGTCATATTTATAAAATCACCTTATAAATTGCAATAAATCGAAAACTACTGTCTGCAGCGGAATACAATGTATAGAGAAAATGAAGAGGAAGAAAAAACGAAAAGAATGAATGTACAGTTAGTTCACAACAATCTAACGGTACTTAACAAAGAGCACCTTATTAAACTCTTAGTTTTGCATATTTATAAATTCACAATTTAACAAAAAATATTTTGATGCAAAAAAATTCTTGGAACATGCAAAAAAATTCTTGGAACAATTCTAAGAGTAACTGCAAAAGAAAATTTTCAAAAATATTTTTGCTAGTATTTTTAATAATTTTTTGAAAACTGCAAAAAAGGCACTTTTTGCATGAAAATGAAGAAATAACCCACTTTTCATGCAAAAAGTGCCTTTTTTTGCAGTTTTCAAAAAATTATTAAAAATACTAGAAAAAATATTTTTGAAAATTTTCTTTTGCAGTTACTCTTAGAATTGTTCCAAGAATTTTTCTGCATCAAAATATTTTTTGTGAAATTGTGAATTTATAAAAATGCAAAACTAAGAGTTTAATAAGGTGCTCTTTGTTAAGTACCGTTAGATTGTTGTGAACTAACTGTACATTCATTCTTTTCGTTTTTTCTTCCTCTTCATTTTATCTATACATTGTATTCCGCTGCAGACAGTAGTTTTCGATTTATTGCAATTTATTTATAAGGTGATTTTATAAATATGACAGGGACTATAGTAGTTATTCTTAGCAATTTTCAAAAAATCATAAAGAATACTATAAGAGATTTAAAAAAAAAAAAATTTGAATTTGGAATTGTTTAAAGAAACTTATTGCATCAAAAAATTTTTGTTTGAGACCGAGGAAATTTGATAAATTTCAATAAATGATTATAATTATATTTATTATTATAATATTAAACGAATGTAAAATGTATAAATTAAGTAAAATTACTAAATGTGTGTCTTATTGTCGGTATTGTAGTTGTAATAACTTTTAAATGCTAGCATATAAGTTTAATTGTCATTGTAATTGTAATCATGATCTATGTTGGTATTTAAGCTTAACTAACTATTGTAATCATTACTAAGGTGAGTATATTCATAAGACACTTTGAAATTGCAAATTTCAGCTTCCACAAAAATAAATTGCCAATAAATCAATTTGTTAAATCATTATTGAAAAGTGTCTTATATTGTATTTCTAAAACGCCCAAATATTAATTTTTCTTTAATTAATTTTGTTTGCATAAACTAACCATCCTAAATTCTACTGAAACTTGTTTGTTTTATTGCTAAGAATATTATATTAAAAAACAACTTCGATACAAAATGTATTTTCTGAAATATTAACAAAAATTGGGTTGACTGATGATTATGAAACGCACCTTATTACTATTGATCTTTTTGTGACTAGCGCCCTAATTTAAAAGCTTGCAACATGCTTGTTGCGTTAGGAAGTAAGGAAATAAATTCAAATTCAAATAAAGTCAAAAATGTAGACTTTCACAAAAAATTTAAATTTTCAATGGGTACTTAATGGGTTAAGGAAAGTTTTGCATCATTCAAACGGAATTTAAATGACCTTTCTATTGATACCAAAATTTATACGTAGTATGTTCAAATTATGAGTAGAATTAACCTTAAGTGTTGTTCTATTTACTTGTTTCCTGCACCTTAAAAACTGAAATTTCTTATGGAACATACAATTTGAGACACTCAAAAATCGGGCTTAAACTCTAAGATGAACTCACCCCTGAATGCGGTCCAGATTATTGTGGGCCAGGTGAATCTCGAGCAGCAGCGGCGAGTGGTGGAAGAGTTCGTCCGGTAGCCGCGCGATGTTGTTGCGTTCCAGGTGCAACACCAACAGTTGTTTCTGCGCCTTGAGGAAATCCCTGCCCAAATAGCTAATGTTGCTTCTGATGCCAATGTAGGAGAGATTCTCCGACTTCCAGAACAGCTCGGCGGGCACATTGTCGCCGCAGTTGTGCAGCTCGAAGCCCCTCAACTTGGTCATGTGCCAGAGTTCCTGGGAGCTCAGCAGGGACATCTCCACGCTGCTGTTCTTGAGCGAACAGTCGAGCGAGAGTTGCAGCAACTCGGATTGCTTGGCAAAGATTTCGCCCGCCACATTCGCCATGTTGCGCACCACAATCGACAGTCGATTCAGATGGACGAGGGGATGCAGCAGAGTTCCGGGCAAGTCGCTTCTGCCCTTCAGAGTCAAGTCTGTGATTTCAGTGACGTTCTCCAGAAAATTAGCTGGTAGCTGAGCTTTAAAGCCGATTAGCGAAAGTTTCCTCAGCCCCGGATAGTTGGTAAAACGCTGTTGCAGCAGCTCGTCCCGCTCGTCCCGCGTCT
This sequence comes from Drosophila recens, assembly GCA_037043495.1. Classification (NCBI taxonomy): domain Eukaryota; kingdom Metazoa; phylum Arthropoda; class Insecta; order Diptera; family Drosophilidae; genus Drosophila; species Drosophila recens. The sequence goes on along the minus strand of JBAMBJ010001831.1, from coordinate 897 downwards.
CAAAGTAGTTGGACACCTCCAGCTCCGTGTAGTTGCTGATGCCCAACTTCAGGAGCACCTGGCGAATCGTCTGCTCGTTGGGTATGGCACAGTTGTCGATGCTCAGAGGGCCAATACGGCCGGCCTTAAGTGGCGGTAAATAGCCAAAACCGCGCACATCAAAAATACTGCAGCTGATGCTGTAAATCTGATTCGAGCTGCTGAGTGTAACCATTCCACACTTGATCCTCTGATCCTTGCACTCGCACTCATTGTTGCCCTTTAGCAAGGATTCACAGCCCGATTTGGTTGTGTACAGGGCCGGAGATCCGTCTGGGAGAGTGACAGTGACATTATCCTGCAGACTGGGCAGTATTAAGTTTAGGTTTAGTATCAGTAGGAACAGCAGCAACATTCTCGAATGATGCTCACACTTGAACTGAGTCCTGTAACGAGACAAAATTACACACGATTAGCAAACACAAAATACAGCTGTTCTTAACGCTGCTCTCAGGTAAAACTCAGTTCATTGGAAGTGCATTTAATGAGCTAAAGATTGAGCAGAAATTGATACCCAACCATGTTTCAGTTTATCCATCTGGCAAGCTACCTGCCACTCACACTCCTATAATATTTGGAGTTTAAGGCCGCCTACCGATTTACCGATTTACCTGTCTGCACACCAAACTAATGTCTGCATTAAATGATCTGTTGAGCTGAAAATATGTTATATGAGAACTCGTACTCTTGGCTTGAGTTAATGCTGAGACTAAGAAGGTGTAACAACGAAGTTACCCAATATAAACTCGTAAAATAATCAATTAAAAGAAGGGATTCGAATCTATCTTTAGTCTAGATAAAAATACAAATCCTTAGAGATTTCATAAAAGAGATTTAAAAATTGTTTTTGTTTTTATT
>JBAMBJ010001830.1:0-28849 GCA_037043495.1 Drosophila recens | reverse complement strand
GCTTATATTAAAGGAGTGTTCATTATCAATAATTTTTTATATAAATATTAATTACGGGCTATTTACAGGTACATAATTACAGGGAGACGGCATCAATACATGCATTGAATGTGGACATGGGATTACATAATCAGGTAAAGAGACAAGCAAAATGTTGGCAATTTGAATTATGCAATCTGCAGATGGCACACAATAAACAAAGTTTTAATGTGATTTTTTTCTTTTCTTTTCAGGTATGAAGGCAGAATAACAAGGTAAGTATTCTCGAGTTAATAAGAAAAGGGTCAAGACTTGGTAAGTATATAAATTTAAGTGACAATATATTTTCAGTGACATCAATCAGCTGTTTTGTATGGGGCCTACAGTGACTGCACGTTTAATTGCAAGGTAAGTATGTAAGTGAAATATACATAATAATGGCTATCAGAGATACTAATCTTGGTGTCTCCTCGTCCGTACAGCCTTCCTGTGGACCCGCCGCTGCCAGTCGCCGTGTGATGGACGCCAGTTTGTTGTTGTTGTTGTTGCAGTCCAGCGCTGCTGTCGCTGCAACTCTTCTTCTTCTCGTTGATGTATTTGCTGCTGCCTTTGCCCAGGCCAAGGCAAAGGCGGCAGGGATGCCGAATATGGATTGGAGACGCCCGAAATGAGCATCAGGTGTGATGTGGCCATCAGCAGCAGTACGGCAGGTGCACCCATATACACCTGGGACCGCCGCCGTGGCCACGGAGATGACTGCCAAATTGGCCAGAATGGCCAATAAGGCCGCTGTTGCTGCCGACGTCTACGTTGCTCGTCCGGCTGGATGTGGATTTTACGGCTGCTTGATGCCCAGGAGGGGCAGCAGGAGCCGATTAATTGCATCACGGACGCCTGTCCGTGATGTTGATGAAGCTGCAATGCAGCATAGTGACGCCGCCAAGCCTCCTCAGTGCCATGAGAACGGCAAGAAGACATTGTGGACTGCTGCTGCTTCTGTCGCTGCCGTAGCTGCTGCTGGTGCTGCTGATGATGATGACATTGGCCAGGATTGACCCGAACGCCAGCAGTTGTGCCAGCGAGTGGCTCAGTGAAGCAGCTGCCAGCTATGACGCTGCTGCTGTTAATGGCCAGATTGTTGGCATCATGTCCCTGGATGATGCTCAGGTAAGTGACGTCATGTTCATCCAGCCGAGATTGCCAGTGGTAGTGGTGAGTAGTTGTGTGGTCAGATCGTCTCGTAATTGTTATCTTCAGGCAGATTTGCCTGTAAATAATCAAGAAATTGTGAAACAAAAACTCCAAGAATTTCTCACACATTTTCAGTTGCTGCAAGTGACGATCCCAACTGGCCCAGATGCCATTAAAATGGCATTTTAATAGTTCTGGACCATCGGGATGGGATTTCTGCTGCTGCTGCTGCTGATGAAGTGGACTCCCTCGCCGCCGTCTCTGCCAGTTGGCTTCACTGGTGACGCACTGGCTATTGGCTGAATGCCAATAGGAGGCCCGCCGCGAGTAGACGCCTTCATTGATGCCATTGTGATGGTCATGTGGATGCCAGGATGCATCCCAGAGTTGCCTCATCAGGTTATCCACAAACTGCCGCCACCGCTGGAACCGCCACTTGCTCCAGCATGCGGTATGTTGTGGATAAGTTGCCGTCGTTTGGTCCAAATTTGGACAGAGTTGAGCATTGGCATGGAGACGACGCCGCGTCTGGCATTGCCGCATGCAACATGTGGTTGCCACATGGCAGCATGCCACCGCCGCCAATGTTGCCACAAGCTGCAGGAGTTGCCAGATGTGAGTATTAGATTGTGGAGGCAGACTATTGGCTGAATGCCAATAGGAGGCCCGCCGCGAGCAGACGCCCTCATTGATGCCATTGTGATGGTCATGTGGATGCCAGGATGCATCCCAGAGTTGCCTCATCAGGCTATCCACAAACTGCCGCCACCGCTGGAACCGCCACCCGCTCCAGCATGCGGTATGTTGTGGATAAGTTGCCGTCGTTTGGTCCAAATTTGGACAGAGTTGAGCAATGGCATGGAGACGACGCCGCGTCCGGCATTGCCGCATGCAACATGTGGTTGCCACATGGCAGCATGCCACCGCCGCCAATGTTGCCACAAGCTGCAGGAGTTGCCAGATGTGAATATTAAATTGTGGAGGCAGGTAAAATGCAAGCCTGCAAAAACTCAAAAATTTTACATTAATAAATTTCAATAATAAAATTTTAATATTCTGCAGGTGCCGCCGCCATAATGTTGCCAGGATGCCACAATTGTCAATGGATTGGCGATTTTGTTGCCCAGGACGGTAGAAGAAGCTGCTATGCTCTTCGCCCGTTGCCATTTGCCAGTTTTGCTGCCTTATTGCACAGGCAGCAAGCATCTGGCAATTGGGAAAAGCGACGCCTGTATACCGCTCCTGCGATGATGAGTTGCTGCCAATGCTGTGGCTTTTTGGATTTGGTGAACGTCTCCATGGTTGATGCAGATGCTCCTCCAGAGTTTGCCAGCCGTGTTGATTATTTTTATTGTTTCTAGCTTTTATGTAATTTTTAAATTTTGTAATTAATTTTGTGGTTTTTGTATTTTTCAGCTGCTGCCAAGGATTAGCCAGGATGCCGGATATGCCAATGGATTGGTGATTTATTGGTCCAAGCCAGTTGAGGAATGCGCCAGCAAAGTTGGCAGATGGATTTGGCCAGTTTTTCTGTTCATTGGACGGAGCAGCACTCATATGGCAATTGTGAAAAACGCCTTTTGACGGTCGTTTTTTCAATGTCATGTTTCTGCCGCTGGAGCAGGATTTTGGAGTTGTTGGATGCCACCATAGTTGCTGGGATTCCTCCTCGATGATCTGCCAGTCACGTTGCCGCTTTTTCATGCAACATTTTGTTGCCGCGTGGATATTTGGATTTGTGGTGAGTTTATTCTCTGCAGTGTTTTCTTCCATTGTTTGCTTTATTTGTTTTGGCTGATTTTGTGCCTTTTCTTTTTCATTGATGGCCATCATGTCGTGCCTATGCTGCTGCTGCTGCTGCTGTTGCTGAGGAACGCCTTGATGCAACTGCATATTGTTGGATGTGGATATTTTATGCTCACACTGGCTATCATCATCGTCGTCGTCGTCGTCGACTGGAGTGATAAGATTTATCTGCCGCCCATCGATGCTTTGTTGTTGTTGCTGTTGCTGTTGCTCGTGCCATATATCTGGCCAGCTTTCATCCTTTTTGTGCCGATGCTGATTAATTGTTTGCGAGTGCAGATTTAATAGTGCATTTTCTTTGTGATCAAGATGCATGAACATTAACTGACATCTGTCGTGGGATTTTTCCTGAACTCGGTTTTCGTGAGCTAGTGGCGTCCATATCGATCTCGATAGGAGGCTACACGTGAAAGCGAAGAAATATTTAACGTTAATAGCATTAATAGCATTTTTATTTATATTTATTAATTTTTCAACATCTAATGATCGTTTATATGTGTATATTTCAGAGTATAAGCAATCGCAGTGATCATCGATGACCTCTGGACGAATGGAGTATGCAGTTTTCCAGTTATCTCCTAAAGTGAGATCCCCGTTATCGGGATCAACATCATGGACGACGTTATTGGCGGCAGATTCCAGTGTGTTTGTCTTCTTCTTGCTGTTGTTGCTGATGTTGTTGTTCAGGTGAGTTTCTCTATGAGCATTTGCCTTTGCTGTTGCTATTATTGAATGGGCAGCAGCAGCATAGGCAGAATTGGGTGCAATAAGGTTATTGCTTTTATTATTATTGTATTTATTGTTTGTGGACTCGTTCATAGTTGTGATGATTTGCTGCGTGAATAATCCTTGTTGTTGTCTATGATAGAATTCTCCGGAATACTGTCAACGGACATATCATTAGGATTTGGTGGAGCAACCTCAACGAGCGGCTCGATGTGGATTGGCCGTTGTTGAGATTGCTGTTTTTGTGAATTATTGGCCAAATTGGAGTTGGACAATAGCAGTTGTATGATGTTCAGGATTGAATCCATTCTTTTGCTCATAATGGCAATGGCATCCGTGTTCTGCTGCAGAGCCCGCCTGAGGCAGTCATCTGGCTGTTGTTGTTGCTGCTGCTGCTGCTCCAGGCGTAGCTTATCCTGGAGTATATGCAGATGCCTACTTGCTGGCCCGGATGCCTCACGCTTGTAAGGAGTCTTGGTGATGCCAGACTTGGCGACTTGGCTGTAGGGCAACTTCTGCGTTGACCTGCTAATGTTGTTATTGTTATTCTTGCCCTTGATGGGCGTTTGTTGCTGCAGCTGCTGCCTTGGCTTCTGGTGTTGCTGCTTTTGTTGCTGTTGCTGTTGCTGATGCTTTTGCTGCTGTGGCTGTTGCTGCTTTTTAAAGTTATTAGTAACTTTATTTTGTCGCGGCTTTTGCTGCTGCTGTGGCTGCTTTTTGGCAGATTTTTGTTGTTGTTGTTGTTGTTGTTGCTGCTGGTGCTGCTGCTGCTGCTGCTGCTCCTTCTGCTGTTGCTGCCTCGGCTTTGGCGTAACTGGCTGTTGTTGTTGCTGTTGTTGTTGTTGTTGTTGTTGTTGCTTTGGCCTTGGCTGGTGTGTGCGTCTCCTTGGCGTATTTGCTGGCAATAATCCATTAAGAGAGAGTCCTTTTTGCAAGATATTAGCAAATTCGGCTCGATCTCTATTAATTGCCAATTTAGATTGTTCCAGTTTGAATATTTTGCAGCCTTTATAACTGGCAATATGTGCACCAAGGCAATTTGCACACTTGGCTGGTGTGTTCCTTGCCTTGGTGCATTTTATTGTCGCATGTTGCTGAGCACATTTGAGGCAGATAAATTGGCGGCGGCAATAGTTCTTCGTATGCCCAAATGCCTGGCAGCGATGACACTGGACCGGATCAATTAACCGCTTCTTCTTCTCCACCACAATGTTCTGGCAGCCCATGTGATTCATTTGGAGGATCTTTTCATTGGTACCGTCAACAGTCGGTTGGAGCTCCACTTCAAAGAGATTCAATGCTACACCGGTATAGCGATGTTTCATGACCCTTATGAATCTAGGCTTGAATCCACCAGCAATAAGCTGCTCATGAATCCACTTGGGCTCTGTAGTGGAGTGTAAGTGGCGTATGACAATGCGGAAGCCGCGATCTTTACGCATTTGATGCGTATGCAGCTCCGCATTGTTGTTATGTAGCTCTTGTGAAATTTTATTGTAAACTTCCATTGTGTTGCAGTGCAGCCTAATTGCACCGTTTTGTGTGCATTTAGTTGTGTATCCATTTGCAACACCCTCAAGGCCATTAAGTCGATCCAATATGGGTTGTATTTTGTCCACTTTGGGCAGAAATAGTGTAGGAATCTTGGAGCTTTTCACTAAATTCCATTCCTGCTGCTGCTTTTGATGTTCCTTTTGTTTTTCCCATATGTCATTTTGTTGCCTAAAGAAACTCTCCAGGCCGCTGGGAGTATTTGATGCCTGCTTGTTGTTGTTGTTGTTGTTGTTGCTGCCTTTTTGGGCAACAGTAGTGGCTGGAGCATTGTTGTTGTTGCTGCTGTTTTTGTTGTTGGTTGCTGCTAAAGTTGCAGGAGCTGGTATAATTGTAGTGGCTTGTATAGCCGTATCTGCATCCATTGATTCATCAACAATTTCCTCAATTTCAGACGTACTCTGCCATGAGTCATTTGAGGAGGAGGAGGAGGAGCAGCTGAGATCATCAATTGTTATGTCCGGATCAGACATATCATACGCTGGATCGTCATCACCAAAACCATAATCCGTCTCAAACATCCTCGGATCGATCGGCTCACGAAGGGTTTTTAGGATCTCGATGAATGCTTGCCGGGATTCAGGTGAGTTGCCAAACGGGACAGCATGCTGTTGGCGCTTGGGGACTCGTTTTGGTTGCATTTTACTTTTACGCTTGAGGCCAGCATTAATGGCTGCCTTGCGTTTATTTGATTTGAAAGGGGCATAATTTTTAGAAAAATGTCGCTCACCTTTTTTGTTTTCCTTTGCAGGTGGTGCTGCTGCTGCTGCTGCTGCTGCTGGTGCTGGTGCTGTTGCTACAACTGCTGCTGCTGCTGCTGTGCTCTGCTGCTGCTGCTGCTGATGTGCCAGGCTGTTGCTGTTGTTGTTGCTGCTGCTGCTGCTCGCATGGCATTATTGGCGAAGGATGCCTGATTGTTGTCGGCGTTGATGATGAACTGGATGTGGCTACATCCGCATCCATCTCCTCCAGCAAGGTGTCAATATAATCCATGCCGAAGGACGACACCACAGGCGAGACATTGCTCCTTGATGATGATGATGATGATGACGAGGCAAAGGATGTAGTCGAAGATATAGTGACCACATCAACAATGTCATCGCTTGGCTGGTCATCATGTTGATTGGCTGGATTGTTGTTGTTGATGTTGATGTTGATGTTGCCATTGTTTTTGCCTTTGCTGTTGACCGCCAGAAATTTTCGTGAATTATTTCTGGCGGCAGCAACAACAGCAAGTGGCTTTATTATTGCCGCTTGATTTGGCGGCAGCGATGGCGTCAAATACTGGCTGAACAATGGCGGCGATGGTGTCTTTCTCTTTGCTCTCTTCTTCTCGTCTTTGGCTGGTGCCGTTGGCGCCTTATTTTCCATTTTTGGCGCAATTGTTGGCGTCGAAAATGGCGGCGGTGTTGGCGTTGGTGTTGGCGTAGGCGTTTTTGATTTTCTGCCCGTGTAATTTTCATTTTCATTTTTCTGCCTGTTTAGCTGATTTTTGCTGTTTTGTTGGTTTTTCATTTTGTCACTTTTCTTATTTTGTTCAATTGTTTAATTGTTTTAATCTTTCCCAAATTTTAATTTGCATCGAGTGAAACAGTTTTGCAGTCACTGTTCACTTTTCGTTAATAGTTTTTTTGATTTAGTTGGGTAAAGATTTTATTTTTTCCTCAGTTTTTATTTTATTTTTCAGTCTTGACATATTTTTGATTTATTTATTTGTATGATTTTTGCACATATTTTTTTAATGTATGCCATCGTCGTCGTTGTATAAAAAGTTTTACACACACATTCAGGGACAAGCGAAGAAACAGGGGTACAAAGGTTTTACAGTCACTGGTGGGGGACTTGTCGAATTTTAAATGGTACAAAAAGACAGAAAGGGGACACTTGCATGTAGCAACAGAGTAAAAACACTTGACACTTAACACAAAGACATTAAGTGTGCACAGCAATAATGAGTTTTCTTCTTTTTCCAGATTTTTTATTCAACTTGATTGCTTTTTAACTAAGATTTTGATTTTTCTTTTCTTTTTTCTTTTAGATCAAATCTATGTGTATACTAGCATATATACACATAGTTGCACACATTATTTAATTTTATTTTCTTTTATTTTATTTGCAGTTTCTCGCTTTAGGTTTTTTTTTTTATTATAAATTATTCATGTCGTAGATTGTATAATTGTATAATTATTTAATGTTCAATAAATGTATATTGATTAATTGCAATGATTTGTATTTCGTTTTTATTTAATTTCAATTTGGATGGCTGCCATATTTTTTTCACTTCAATGGCTTGTCTGCAAAAAGTGCAAAGTCTGCACAGCTTGATGGGGATTGGTCGGTCGGTCGGTCGCGAGGGTTGAACTTTGGATTCTCACAAGTGTGTGTGTGTGAGAAATGAAAATGGCCACTTTTTTCTTTTGGTTTTTTTATATTTTTCTTTCGTTTGTATTTTATTCAATTTTTTTAATTAAATTCAACTCGACATATTGGTTAATAACTATACAATATATTAACAATACGTTGGCACAGTGACGAAGAGAAAATTAATTACAGTTTTACAGGCTTTGAGTTTACAACCGCACTCTAAGTTGGTCAAGTTTGTTTTTGCTCTAAATCAATTTATAATACATGTTTTATAAATTAAATTCAGACGCACGTACACACACGCACAGAGTCTTTTATAATTTTTATAATTTTTAATTTGATTTGCTTGTTTCAGTTTCAGTTTCAGTTTCAGTTTAAAGTTTCAATTTGCTCGCGATCGAAGAACAAATCACAAATCACGTCCGCACCGCTCAACCGACACAATTGCTATTTGCTATTTGCGATGTTCGCAAGTTCGCAAAGGGCAACGAACGTACAGTCAACGAACAACGACCCCAAGTCGGCTAACTTGGATCGTTATTTTGTTGTTGGCGCATACGTCAGTTATAAAACGGCGGGACATTTTATGGATAATGTTAAGATTTAACATTAACATTAACAGTCTAAGTAGCATTAACAGTCTTGGTTTCGGTGTGTGGCCTCCCCGACTGTTAAGGTTAACAGCCGGGGCATCGATATCAGAGTATCGTCGTGTGTGGTCGACATGTGTGTGTTTGTGTGTGTATGTGCATCCAACTTGTACATATTTTTGGGGGTGAGTACATATTTATCTTCATTATTTTTCCTCGCTTATATTAAAGGAGTGTTCATTATCAATAATTTTTTATATAAATATTAATTACGGGCTATTTACAGGTACATAATTACAGGGAGACGGCATCAATACATGCATTGAATGTGGACATGGGACTACATAATCAGGTAAAGAGACAAGCAAAATGTTGGCAATTTGAATTATGCAATCTGCAGATGGCACACAATAAACAAAGTTTTAATGTGATTTTTTTCTTTTCTTTTCAGGTATGAAGGCAGAATAACAAGGTAAGTATTCTCGAGTTAATAAGAAAAGGGTCAAGACTTGGTAAGTATATAAATTTAAGTGACAATATATTTTCAGTGACATCAATCAGCTGTTTTGTATGGGGCCTACAGTGACTGCACGTTTAATTGCAAGGTAAGTATGTAAGTGAAATATACATAATAATGGCTATCAGAGATACTAATCTTGGTGTCTCCTCGTCCGTACAGCCTTCCTGTGGACCCGCCGCTGCCAGTCGCCGTGTGATGGACGCCAGTTTGTTGTTGTTGTTGTTGCAGTCCAGCGCTGCTGTCGCTGCAACTCTTCTTCTTCTCGTTGATGTATTTGCTGCTGCCTTTGCCCAGGCCAAGGCAAAGGCGGCAGGGATGCCGAATATGGATTGGAGACGCCCGAAATGAGCATCAGGTGTGATGTGGCCATCAGCAGCAGTACGGCAGGTGCACCCATATACACCTGGGACCGCCGCCGTGGCCACGGAGATGACTGCCAAATTGGCCAGAATGGCCAATAAGGCCGCTGTTGCTGCCGACGTCTACGTTGCTCGTCCGGCTGGATGTGGATTTTACGGCTGCTTGATGCCCAGGAGGGGCAGCAGGAGCCGATTAATTGCATCACGGACGCCTGTCCGTGATGTTGATGAAGCTGCAATGCAGCATAGTGACGCCGCCAAGCCTCCTCAGTGCCATGAGAACGGCAAGAAGACATTGTGGACTGCTGCTGCTTCTGTCGCTGCCGTAGCTGCTGCTGGTGCTGCTGATGATGATGACATTGGCCAGGATTGACCCGAACGCCAGCAGTTGTGCCAGCGAGTGGCTCAGTGAAGCAGCTGCCAGCTATGACGCTGCTGCTGTTAATGGCCAGATTGTTGGCATCATGTCCCTGGATGATGCTCAGGTAAGTGACGTCATGTTCATCCAGCCGAGATTGCCAGTGGTAGTGGTGAGTAGTTGTGTGGTCAGATCGTCTCGTAATTGTTATCTTCAGGCAGATTTGCCTGTAAATAATCAAGAAATTGTGAAACAAAAACTCCAAGAATTTCTCACACATTTTCAGTTGCTGCAAGTGACGATCCCAACTGGCCCAGATGCCATTAAAATGGCATTTTAATAGTTCTGGACCATCGGGATGGGATTTCTGCTGCTGCTGCTGCTGATGAAGTGGACTCCCTCGCCGCCGTCTCTGCCAGTTGGCTTCACTGGTGACGCACTGGCTATTGGCTGAATGCCAATAGGAGGCCCGCCGCGAGTAGACGCCTTCATTGATGCCATTGTGATGGTCATGTGGATGCCAGGATGCATCCCAGAGTTGCCTCATCAGGTTATCCACAAACTGCCGCCACCGCTGGAACCGCCACTTGCTCCAGCATGCGGTATGTTGTGGATAAGTTGCCGTCGTTTGGTCCAAATTTGGACAGAGTTGAGCATTGGCATTTTTTTTTAATCTTCAACACTTGCCCGCCAGTTTAGCACTGGTCGGTGATTTTATTTAAAACTCAACTTATTACCTATTAACAGGGCAACATATTTTAAGTTTGAATTACATCGTTATATCATAACAGTGGCAATATCGTATTTTAACATTTGACATAGGTTGGCAGCGCCGCAATAGCAATTTAGTATTTTTTTCTCTTATTGCGCAGGTTGGCAGCACTGCTACCAGCTGACGCCATAATAGTTGAAAAAATTCTAATCAAAGTTAACAAATTATACATTTGCATGAAATATTAATTATTAAACGTATTTTTACAGGAAAATCCGAAATTGCAGCACATCGGGACGTCTGGGAGGTATCCATTGCATGTTGGTCACCCCATCCAGGCTGGATTGACGCATAGCAGGTGAACAATGCGTATGACGCTTGGGTGACATACTTGTAAGTATTGGCAAGGCAAATTTTACAAATATTAATAATTTAATATTTTTATGTAGAAATAACTGCATTGGCGGCGTCATGGAACATCTGGTGGTCGTCTTCTGTTTGTCCAGTGTTTCGTCCAGGCTGTATGGCTGTGAGGCTGCCGGCAATTGCAGTGCGGAGATGCCATCGAGGTGCCGCAGTGCAATTGGAAAAAGCGGCTTTCTGATTGTGCATGGCTTGGAAACAGCCCGAGAAATGCGCAGGATGTGAGGCGTCGTCTATATGGACACGTTGAGGCACCAGAAGTGGGATTTACATGGATGGAGTTGGAGATATCGCCCATTCCAAATTGCGTGTTTCTTCGTGCAGGCCGCCGTGAGAAATTTCGTCTGCGTGTTGCCGTCTCTGGTGGCCGCTGTGTATGGAAGCGCCACCGGCCAATGTGTGTGTCACTTTGTGGCAGTGTAGACGACGCGAAGGACCCATGATGACTTCTGAGGCGTCTCCGGACAGGATTTGCGTTTCTTCCATATGAACTGATCTGGAAGAAATGTGCCAAAATAGTGAGCGGCACTGGCATACTTACCAGACTAGTCAGGATTGACCAGCCGAGCAATAAGATATTTGGGACAATGCTGTTACGGGACATCAAGGTGCGTCTTCTTGTCACACGACTGCAGGTCGATGGATTTGTGTGTGCTCTTCGCTGTTCAGCCGCCTCGTCATCGTCCAGCACGCGGATAAGCTCTCTGCGTGTCTGCTCCAGGCGATGATTCAGCAGTATCTCATGGCTGTCGTTACGAGTATCGTTGGCAAGTGCTTCGCGCTGTGAGAGGATTGGCTGTTGCGTCAGGTGGGGATTTGACATCTGTAGTGGTAGCTGAGATGGTGTTTGCTGTGACGGCTGAGACTCCGTTAATGATACTAGCGGGATGAGTTGACGTATCTGACCCTGGCGTACGTAGTCTGGCACGACTATTTGCTGTATTGCTGGTGGCTGGTCCCAGATGAGGGAAATTGCGATGTCTCTGGTAATTATGCCATCTCTATATTTTCGTCTGTAAATGTTTATCATTTCTTCGCTTAATCTTTTTCCAACAGGTAACTGAAACATGAGACAGCGTGCGCGCTGCGGCTGGTTTGTTTGTGTTGGAGGTTCGCGCTGCGGCTGTTTTATTTGTCTTGGAGGAACGCGCTGTGGCTGCATTGATGGCGGCTGAGTCTCTTGGTTTGTTTGTGTTGGAGGTTCGCGCTGTGGCTGCATTGATGGCGGCTGAGTCTCTCGGTTTGTTTGTGTTGGAGGTTCGCGCTGTGGCTGCATTGATGTCGGCTGGGTCTCTCGCTGTGGCTGCATTGATGGCGGCTGAGTCTCTCGGTTTTCGTCTACATAATCTGGCACGATTAATCGCTGTATTGCTGGTGGTTGACCTTGGATGAGGGCCACCGCCGCTTCTCTGGTAAGTTGGCCATCTCTATATCTTTTTCTATAGGTATTTATGAGCATTTCACAAAATCTTGCAGGAGGCGGACGATTTGATATTTGCTGTTGACGCCTGGCTTCTATTTCGTTCAATCTTTCGGTTTCTCGTCTGTCCAGCTCTTCTTCTTCAAGTCGCAGCAGCGTGGGAAGAAATGGTATGACTTGGCGTCTTTGTGTTTGGATCTGGATATTCACATTCAAATGTTGCAAATGTTGCAGGTTTTGATTTGAAGATTGTTGTCGACATTGAGATTGCAGCGGCCGAATAAATTGTTCTAATTGCTGCAAGTAGCGAGGCCTTTTCAGTCGTCCAGGCTCATATGGATTTAATATCAGATTGCGTGCCTCAGGATTAACGTGATTTGCCAGAGAATTGGCAAAGCGGCCACTAGCCAGCTTGAAAACTTCGTCAACTGTTTTAAAGTCGTAAGTATCTCTTATCGCAGTATTTCTAGTGTATCTTGATGCGTTCAGTGACTTTCTTATTATTTTATTTTGCAGCGATTGAATGCGGTTAAGCTGAGTGTCTGATGTGAGAGCCGCCCAAAAGGGAAGCGCGTACTGCCAGATTGGCATAATTAGCTGCTTGATGATTAGTGCTTTGCAGTCCTTTGCCAGCCGACTTTGACGACCGAGGAGCCACTCTAATTTGCGTGCTCGTGCTCTTAGCTTGATGCGAAGTTTAGTGACATGTGATTGTAGAGTGAGTTTTCTGTCAAGTTTGACTCCCAGGTAAGTCTGAGCAATTTTACATGGAACCTGCTGTCCATTTAATAATGGTGAACGTTGTCTGTCTGCTTCATTCAGGTTTCTCAGTGTGTAGAGCACATGGCCTGTCTTGCTCGCGTTAATGCTAATGGACCATTTCTTGGCCCATTCTGCCAAGTGACCGAGATACACTTGATTCTCTCTAATGGCAGTCGAAGGAAGATCAGACGCGCACATTATCACAGTGTCGTCAGCGTAGGTGGACAACAGCATTCGGTTCTGATGCGGCTGAAGATATTGACGTCTTTGTGTAAGTATTGGCATGGGCATATCCGAGGAGTATATTGTGTACAATATTGGGCCCAACACGCTGCCCTGAGGCACGCCAGCTGAGACTCTGCCAGTTCTCGATTTTGTGCCGTCGTTGCAGTTAACAGTGAATGTTCGCTCATTAAGGTAACTTTGCAGAATGTTAAATAAATTTATTGGCAAAACTTGTATCAGTTTACAGAGCAAGCCGTCGTGCCACACCCGATCGAATGCTTCAGAGATGTCTATGAATACTGCAGAGCAAAATTGCTTTTCTTCGTATGCTCGCAGTATAAATTGTGAAACTCGCGCTAGCTGTTGCTCTGTGCCGTGCTCGCGTCTAAAGCCGAACTGGTGGCTGGGAACTGCTTTGGCAAAATCTTCGACGTCGAACAGCCTCGCCATGAGCATTTTTTCGAAGATTTTTGAAAGTCCAGACAGCAAACTTATTGGGCGATAAGATGACATTTCTGCTGATTTTTTGCCAGGTTTTAGAATTAATGTGATGCCAGCATGTTTCCATTTGCTTGGAAAATGGCCAATCCTCATTATGGAATTATAGATTAATAAAATATATAAAAGTGCTTTTTTTGGTAATAATTTAATTAGTCTGTTGTCTATTCTGTCTTCTCCAGGTGATTTGGCCAGCTCCAGTGCATCAATTTCGAGTTTAAGTTCATTGAGAGTCATTGGTCTAAAAGTTTGCTGCTGCTCTTGGACAAGTTGCTGCTGCTTTAAGAGTATATTCTGCCTCAATGTATTACGGACTTCTTCTCGCTCCTCGTCTGAATTGGAAAAGTTTGAACTGAATCTGCCCTCGAGATGTGTTGCAAAAGCCTCCGCCTTTTCCGCAATAGTCTTTGTCCATGTTTCATTGTGAGTTGCACCTTGTCCAGCGTTATTGTTGCCGTTCGTTGTCAGTGGAATTTTTATTGGAAAATTTGGCTGTGGCTGCCGTTTTAATTTGTTGGTGAGTCGCCAAAGCTTTTGCATATTGTATTGGTCATGAGTATCGATGCCTTCGAACAGCTTATTAATGTTTTTTTTTTCCAGTTTGTTGAGTGCCTTTTTTAACCTGTTTTGTGCTGCTCTGTATTGCCGTCTTGCCTCTAAAGTGCGCGTCGCCAATAGAAATTGCTTGGACTGCTGTTTCTCCCGCAGAAGTCTTCTGGTCGGCTCATCTAGTTCGAGATTGTGTCTATGGTGACTCCTATGCCCATTCTGTTTTCTGCGTTGGCTGTGCGTAGTAGCGGCTGCTGCCTCATTGATGTTGCGTATAAAGATGTCGACCGCATCTTCGATGTCCATATCTGAATGAATCTCAGTGTTGAGATGTATTTTCTGATCTAGGAGATCCTGAAAGCGCTTCACGTTGGCCCCTTTCGGCAATAATCGAGGATTTCCATTTTGATTTTTGAAACGTTGATGTCTGCCGGCTATAAAATCAATTCGCATTGGCAAGTGATCCGAATCTAGATCAGTGGCAGAATGTATTCGAAGGCGAAAGCTGTCTATTCCGCTGTAGACTGCGAAATCAATTGCTGAAGGCCTTTTTCTTTTGTCAAATGGAAAATGTGTTGCTCCACCAGTGGCCAAAATATTGTATCGGCTTTTTGATTGGATTGATTCAAATAGAGCTTTCCCTCTTTGGCAGCCACGAATATTGCCCCACCACAAGTGCTGGGCGTTCCAGTCGCCGCAAAGAATGAATTTTGATCCTGTGGCGCTTGTGAGGCCGTCGAAGTGTTTAAAGAGTTTAGTAAACTGCTCAGGGGTCCATTTAAACACGGGGGGACAATATATTGGTGCAATAATAATAATTTCTCTTTTGTTATCGTTTGCAGGCAATAAAGCTATAGGCGCACTCTGGAAAAACTCCTCATTCACTGGCTGGAGGGCAGCGTGTCTGATGTCGGCGCGTACTAAAATGGAGACGCCACCTTTTCGATGTGTTTGTGGATGAGATGCAGCGTAAGTGTGGTATCCAGTCACGCTTAGTACGCTAGAAGTGGATGGAGTTCGTGTTTCTATGATCATCATAATTTGTATCGATTCACGTCGCATGTATGATTCGACTTCAGTCATTTTGTTTCTCGCGCCACACGCATTCCAGAATGCAATTTTAAGAGGGTTGCAATTCTGATTATTGGGCATGGCTAGATCTGGGTTGTTATTGCTGGGACCGTTGGACAAGGGAACAGCAGTGTTGACAGATAAGTTTGATTGTGAACGGCTTTGAGCGTAATTATTCATTTTCTATGTCATTGGCAGTGATGTGTTCCAGTTCCATGGGGCAATCGTCGAGTTGATATTCAGCGTTGTCTTTTTGTTGCCGGAAATTTGGTGATGTATTATTGATATTTATATCTTTATTTAAAATTTGCATGTTAATAAATTGCGTGACAAAATTAAATAAGCTATCAATTCTTTTTTCCATTCGGTTGAACATTGCCATATTCTGTTCAAGGATCTGTGACAAAGAGCTGTTCGTGATCGTTGACTGCTGACCCACCTGTACATGGAGTTGTTGCTGCTCATCGCGTAATTGCTGCTGTAGTTTGGCCAAGTGTCTTTCAGCTGGATTGCGTACACGATCGGTACTAATGTCTCCACGCATGACCTGGTTATATGTATTGCTGGAGGCGGCTCGTATTTCTGCTGTCTGCTTTGATGGTGTTGCTGGCGACTTCTTGGCTGCTGGACGTTGCTGCTGCCTTTGGCGTAGTTGCTGTTGTAGTTTGTTCAGGTGCTTCTGGGCCGGATTACGTGGACGCGCAGCTGAGTTGCCATTACCACGCACGTCCCGACTGTATGACGACTTCTCAGAGTTTTCAGCGTATTTAGGTGTGATGGCGCTTGGAGTCGTTGGCTGCAAATGCTCTAGTTCTGGATTAGAGCTATGCTCCCGCTGTTGCTGGCGAAGCTGTTGCTGTAAATTAGTCAGGTGTCTCTCAGCAGGATTGCATATGGGGGCAACATTTTTGACACCACGCACGACTTGGCTGTATGACAAACTTTTATTGTAGTCTGGTGCCGAATAAGGATTATCTGCTGGAAGATTTAATGTTGCTGCCAGCTGGCGTGGGAGTTGTGACTGCTGTCGGCGCCGATTGTCAGTCTGTGGCTGCTGTCTGTGCTGGCTTGTGGGGTGCTGCTGGTGTTCCTTTGGGTTGACTCGGTTGGCATTGAGTTTGTTCCGAGCCTCTTTAAACGTAGGGCAGCCCTTGTAGCAGCTTACATGGATGCCGGCACAGTTGGCACATTTTGGATCAGTCTTTCTGGGCTTGGTGCATGCAGTCGATGGGTGTCCGCGAGCACATTTCATACAAACGAATGGACGCCTGCAATAGTTTTTTGTGTGGCCAAAGCTCTGGCATCGATGACACTGCACTGGATCGCGCGGCTTGGCTTGGCGCTCCACCACGACGGCTTGACTGTTAAGCTCCTTTAGATTGAGAATGCCCTCGTGACTTCGATCTGCCTGGGGCTCTAGCTCTATTTCAAAAAGGTTTAAAGGTTTGCCAGTGAATCTATGTTTCATGAGGCGGACGGAGCGCGCCATGAATCCAAGTTGATTAAGTTTTGTTTTAAGCCATTCACAAGGAGTGGAATGGTGTAAATAGCGCAGAATGACTCTGAATCCCTTTTTGCTACGCAATTGATGCGTATGAAGGTGGATGCCATCCTCAGCCAAGACAGCTTGAATGGCATGATAAGTGGCCATGTCTTCACACTGGATACGTAGTCCACTTCCTGTAGTTGCCTTTGTGTTAAATTTTCCGACAGCTGCGTTGTTATGTAGTTTTTCCAGGAGCGGCATAATTTCAGGCACTATTTGTAGGAAGAGCAATGGCACCTTCTTGCTTTCCATAGCTTGCTTTGCAGGTGATGGCGCGTGTTGCTGTTGTGACTGTGGTTGCAATTGCTCCTTGTCTTGGTGTTGTTGCTGTGGCTGCTTTTGCTGCTCTTGCTGCTCAGCTTCTTTTTGGGCTTGTTGTTCTAGTTTCTGGCGGCGTGACTCCTGATATAACTTGGTGGCGAATCCGCTCTTGAAGATTGGTGTTGCCAGTTTGTGATCTAGAAGGGGCATGTCATCATCGTCCTCGTCCATGTCAATGCATCTCCTTTTCAGGGGCGATTGCATGGAGCATGCTGCTGGCTGTGGCATAACAAGTTCATGAGGGAGTAAAGGCGGAACCCTAGAGAGCCAGTTTTCTACCATATTTGTATTTGTGTTGCTAATCGCTTCAGCTGCCGTTGGTTTTTTCGTAAGTATCATAGTTGGCGATACTTGTGTTAAAGTAGGCAGTAAATTTCTTTTAGCAGTTACTGTATTTTCTTCCTTTTTTTCTTTTTCTAATGAGCTGTTGGTTAAGTTCATTTGCTGTTGAGATGCATGTATTGTTTGCTGTTGCTGTGTGTCTAACGTTTTGTCATTTGTCTTTATATTGGTGGGCATTTTTTGCTGTGTAGTGTTTTGAAGTGTGTGTGTACCGTTTGCATTGGTACTTGTCGTTTCTGTATTTGTGTTGGTGTGAGTTTTTGGCGCAATATTTTGTACTGCAGTTGTGTTAGTGTGCACTGGCGGGGAAATGTGTGCTTGTTTGTGTGCGGGCGGTACTTGTTTTGTACCCTTTTGTAGTGTGTGTGTACCATTTGCATTGGTATTTGTCTTATGTGCATTAGTTTTCATGTATGTGTCTGGCGGGGAAAGTGATACTTGTGTGTGTTTTGGCGGTAATTTTTTTACATATAGATGTCTGAACCGTGATGGACTAGCGGAATTTTCCTTGATCGTCATTTGTAAGGGATCTGGCGAAATATCCATTGCTGCAAGGACAGCCTCTTCTGGGTCAAATTCAGTCTCTGGTATGGTGGATCCACCAAATGTCTTGGTGGATATGTCCGTGTCGGTGTAGGAATAAATAGAAACAATGGAACAGGCAGGGCTTACTCTGGCATCCGTCCCTGTTGCAGTAATTTCTGCATTTTGCTTGGAAACGATGGTAGCAACGGTATCCATGATTGATTGCTTGCAGATGTTAGAGGTGGTGCCGTCTGTATTGGATGCTGACGCTGGCTTGGATTTTTTCACAACCAAGTTTCCAAGTCCACTTGGGATGGGTGCAGTGATTGGTTTTTTGATATTAAAATCGTACCCGACCGACGATGAGGAAACATTGGAGGATGGATACTCCACGACGGAACCCGGCATTGACTTTTCTAAGTTTTATTTTAATTTTTAATTTTTTTAGTCTTCAATTAATCTTCAACACTTTTTTTTTTTTTAATCTTCAACACTTGCCCGCCAGTTTAGCACTGGTCGGTGATTTTATTTAAAACTCAACTTATTACCTATTAACAGGGCAACATATTTTAAGTTTGAATTACATCGTTATATCATAACAGTGGCAATATCGTATTTTAACATTTGACATAGGTTGGCAGCGCCGCAATAGCAATTTAGTATTTTTTTCTCTTATTGCGCAGGTTGGCAGCACTGCTGCCAGCTGACGCCATAATAGTTGAAAAAATTCTAATCAAAGTTAACAAATTATACATTTGCATGAAATATTAATTATTAAACGTATTTTTACAGGAAAATCCGAAATTGCAGCACATCGGGACGTCTGGGAGGTATACATTGCATGTTGGTCACGCCATCCAGGCTGGATTGACGCATAGCAGGTGAACAATGCGTATGACGCTTGGGTGACATACTTGTAAGTATTGGCAAGGCAAATTTTACAAATATTAATAATTTAATATTTTATGTAGAAATAACTGCATTGGCGGCGTCATGGAACATCTGGTGGTCGTCTTCTGTTTGTCCAGTGTTTCGTCCAGGCTGTATGGCTGTGAGGCTGCCGGCAATTGCAGTGCGGAGATGCCATCGAGGTGCCGCAGTGCAATTGGAAAAAGCGGCTTTCTGATTGTGCATGGCTTGGAAACAGCCCGAGAAATGCGCAGGATGTGAGGCGTCGTCTATATGGACACGTTGAGGCACCAGAAGTGGGATTTACATGGATGGAGTTCGAGATATCGCCCATTCCAAATTGCGTGTTTCTTCGTGCAGGCCGCCGTGAGAAATTTCGTCTTTTTTTTTTTTTTTCACAATATATGCCTGCCTGTTGCATGGGCATATATATTCAGGCGAAACAAAATACATACTATAGGCACCCCTGGTAACCAGTATTATTTTGAATCAGTCCGCAAACGCCCTCGAGGGGACCACGCGGAAAAGGCTGTTAATTGCTTTTAATTGCAATCAAGGAGGCATAGAAGATCAATGGAGGCTAGGTATAGGGATCATAGGGGTATTGCAAAGGTAGAGCGAGTGGTTCAGATCAAGGAAAGTAAAGGTGAGAGCAGATGAGTTGGAGGCAATGTTAATATTGAGGGGTTAATTCGCCTGAGCTGCTCGTGACCTTAATAGGGCAAGGCTCCCAGTACCCGAAGTTAAAGCACCCTCTTCTCCCCAGCTGCGTGAGCCTGCCTCTCGCAGGAGCACACACAGCTAAGGAGAATTAAAATTAAAAAAAAAAAAAAAAAAAAAAAAAAAAAAAAAAACAATGTTACATGGATGTTAGTTTGTAGTTTTAGAGGTTGTTCTTAGGTTGGTATGAAGTTGATTGATTGTTCAGGAGTTTGGAACAGACGAAGAAGAATAGTAATCTGAAGTGGGGTTAAATTCGCCTGAGCTGCTCGAGACCTTGAAAGGGCAAGGCTCCCAGTACCCAAATTTAAAAGCAATCTGCAGAACACATATAGCTGTGAATCAAGAGACTAACATAGGCGACCGGGTAGTATTTATAGTTCTGAATTTCGGCATTCTAGACTGCCCAGTTTTAATTAGGTCGCCCAATTGGACCTTGGTTACCAAAAGCATCAGAGTTTCTAACAGTAAGTGGTGTCTTGTCAGACGTAGTGTTAGAAGATTCATCATTGCTGCTGGTCACTGGTATAAGGTGGAAAAGGCAGATGAACAGATTCTTAGATGGAGAGGTACAAGGCAGAGGTGATTTCAATTAGTTGCAACCGAGGGGGCAGGGAGGAGCATTGGAGGCTAGATATAGGGAACTGAGGAGGATTATTAGTATGGTGCAAACCAGAGGGTGCATAGGAGAGTGCTAGTGCATAGGAGAGTGCTAGTGCATAGGAGAGTGCTAGTGCATTGGAGACAGTGTTAATGTTGAAGGGTTAATTCGCCTAGGCTGCTCGTGACCTTAATAGGGCAAGGCTCCCAGTACCCGAATTTAAAAACGCCCTCGCACGGCTGAGGAGATTCAAGGCTATCTCATAGGTGGTTGTTTAGAAGATCAGGTTGTATACAATAGGTTGATTTTATATGTTGCTGGTAGATAAGTTATAAGAGCCGTAGAGGAGTAATACAGGTGTTTTATTTTATTTAAATTAAGGCTTAGCTCAAGAGGTTGTGATAGGGTAGATTTACAGGGCGAAACGTTTGTGTCAGGATTTGCTTTGGTATAGTTCTGAATTTTATTGATTTGGTTTTCTTTTTTATTTTGGTTATTTGATTGATTCAAAGTTAGTTAAGCTTTGGTAGCAAGAAAAATCATGGTTTGTAGGGAGGTATCGTATAGTTTTGAATAAAATCTTAGCTAAGGAAGCTCTAATAAGGTAGGTTTCGTAAAATGACCTTAATTGATTCAGGTTTAGGTCAGCTTTAGCATCAAGAAGCATCTTGGTTAGGCAGGCAGGTTTATTAATTGTAGAGTTAGTGCTGTTTTAATTAGGTTTGGTAGAAGTTTATTCAAGAAGGTCAAATAGGTGAGAGGAGATTTATTGTAGGATAAGTTTGGTAGCAAGGGATGTCTTAATTTGACGAATGACTTTAAGATAGCTATTTAGTTTTGTTAATCTTATATATTTTTAATGATTTAATCAGACAGATAATATGTGTGTAGCAGGTGAGTCGTTAAGGTTTTAATTAATTTTGTATAATGTCTTGTATCGATAGGATTTTTTTTTTTTTTTTTTTTTCACAATATATGCCTGCCTGTTGCATGGGCATATATATTCAGGCGAAACAAAATACATACTATAGGCACCCCTGGTAACCAGTATTATTTTGAATCAGTCCGCAAACGCCCTCGAGGGGACCACGCGGAAAAGGCTGTTAATTGCTTTTAATTGCAATCAAGGAGGCATAGAAGATCAATGGAGGCTAGGTATAGGGATCATAGGGGTATTGCAAAGGTAGAGCGAGTGGTTCAGATCAAGGAAGGTAAAGGTGAGAGCAGATGAGTTGGAGGCAATGTTAATATTGAGGGGTTAATTCGCCTGAGCTGCTCGTGACCTTAATAGGGCAAGGCTCCCAGTACCCGAAGTTAAAGCACCCTCTTCTCCCCAGCTGCGTGAGCCTGCCTCTCGCAGGAGCACACACAGCTAAGGAGAATTAAAATTAAAAAAAAAAAAAAAAAAAAAAAAAAAAAACAATGTTACATGGATGTTAGTTTGTAGTTTTAGAGGTTGTTCTTAGGTTGGTATGAAGTTGATTGATTGTTCAGGAGATTGGAACAGACGAAGAAGAATAGTAATCTGAAGTGGGGTTAAATTCGCCTGAGCTGCTCGAGACCTTGAAAGGGCAAGGCTCCCAGTACCCAAATTTAAAAGCAATCTGCAGAACACATATAGCTGTTTTTTTTTTTTTTTTTTTTTTCATTATGCGCCGGCCTGTTGCCTCGGTCACATATAAGAAAGGGGATCAATGCACGCAATAGGATACAAATACGGGTGCGCATTGAATCAGCTCGCCGCAAGCGCCCTCGAACGGGTCCACGCGGAGGAAAGTGGTCGAAGTGGACAGCAGTAGGTGTGTTGTTAGTAGTTAGTAGGTAGTAGTCAGGATTTTGTAAGATATAGGCAGTGAATAGGCGTTGAGTTATTGAAACCTGGAGTAGGTTGATTATAGGCAGATTGTGAACTGGGATCTTAAACTCTTTTGTAATTGATTGGAAGTGGTTGAGAGAAATCAGGCAATTTCGTGAAGAAATAAGTTTACCTGGGAGTAGGTGGAGAGAATCTTACGAGGAGACACATTTGTAATTACTTGGAAGTGGTTGAGAGAAATCAGGCAATTTCGTGAAGAAATAAGTTTACCTGAGGGTAGGTGGAGAGAATCTTACTAGGAGACACATTTGTAATTACATGGAAGTGGTTGAGAGAAATCAGGCAATTTCGTGAAGAAATAAGTTTACCTGAGAGTAGGTGGAGAGAATCTTAAGAGGAGACTCATTTGTAACCGCTTTGAAGTGGTTTGGGGGAAATCAGGCAATTTCATGAAGAAATAAGTTTACCTGAGAGTAGGTGGAGAGAATCTTAAAAGGAAATTCTTTTGTAAGATATAGGCAGTGAATAGGCGTTGAGTTATTGAAACCTGGAGTAGGTTGATTATAGGCAGATTGTGAACTGGGATCTTAAACTCTTTTGTAATTGATTGGAAGTGGTTGAGAGAAATCAGGCAATTTCGTGAAGAAATAAGTTTACCTGGGAGTAGGTGGAGAGAATCTTACGAGGAGACACATTTGTAATTACTTGGAAGTGGTTGAGAGAAATCAGGCAATTTCGTGAAGAAATAAGTTTACCTGAGGGTAGGTGGAGAGAATCTTACTAGGAGACACATTTGTAATTACATGGAAGTGGTTGAGAGAAATCAGGCAATTTCGTGAAGAAATAAGTTTACCTGAGAGTAGGTGGAGAGAATCTTAAGAGGAGACTCATTTGTAACCGCTTTGAAGTGGTTTGGGGGAAATCAGGCAATTTCATGAAGAAATAAGTTTACCTGAGAGTAGGTGGAGAGAATTTTTTTTTTTTTTTTTTTTTTTCATTATGCGCCGGCCTGTTGCCTCGGTCACATATAAGAAAGGGGATCAATGCACGCAATAGGATACAAATACGGGTGCGCATTGAATCAGCTCGCCGCAAGCGCCCTCGAACGGGTCCACGCGGAGGAAAGTGGTCGAAGTGGACAGCAGTAGGTGTGTTGTTAGTAGGTAGTAGGTAGTAGTCAGGATTTTGTAGGGCATAGGCAGTGAATAGGCATTGAGTTATTGGAACCTGGAGTAGGTTGTTTATAGGCAGTTTGTGAAAGTGGTCTCTTATTAATTTAGGACTTAAAACTAAGATACAGGGAAAAATGGGAAAATACGTGTGAGGAAGGTTGGTTGATAGGCGTTTAGATAGTTTTTTTTTTTTTTTTTTTCACAATATGTGGGGGCCTGTTGCGTACCCACATATAAAATATGTAATTTGACAAACAACTCCCCATATTTGGCTAGTTTGTTCCACTCTAATCACGAGCGCCCTCGAGGGGACCATGTGACGAACTATAATGCGATATTATGAAATTATATAGGTAACAGAGGGGATTCTTTTGTTAATGAATAACAAATGTTAGTAGGGATTTGGCCCAGTTTTGTTATTAAGTAGCAAGCTACTTAGTTTTATTTTTTAAGTATTATACCTTATAGTTGTATAATTATATTATAGCTTATTAGTTATCAGCTACTGAAGCTAATTTTGTTATGCCTTTTAGTTGCATAATTATATTATAGCTTATTAGTTATTAGCTACTGAAGCTAATTTTGTTATGCCTTTTAGTTGCATAATTATATTATAGCTTATTAGTTATTAGCTACTGAAGCCAATTTTGTTATGCCTTTCAGTTGCATAATTATATTATAGCTTATTAGTTATTAGCTACTGAAGCTAATTTTGTTATGCCTTTTAGTTGCATAATTATATTATAGCTTATTAGTTATTAGCTACTGAAGCCAATTTTGTTATGCCTTTTAGTTGCATAATTATATTATAGCTTATTAGTTATTAGCTACTGAAGCTAATTTTGTTATGCCTTTTAGTTGCATAATTATATTATAGCTTATTAGTTATCAGCTACTGAAGCTAATTTTGTTATACCTTATAGTAGTATAATTATATTATATTATTATATTATATTATGGCTTATTAGTTATCAGCTACTGAAGCCAATTATGTTATACCTTATAGTAGTATAATTATATTATAGCTTATTAGTTATTAGCTACTGAAGCTAATTTTGTTATGCCTTTTAGTTGCATAATTATATTATAGCTTATTAGTTATCAGCTACTGAAGCTAATTTTGTTATGCCTTTTAGTTGCATTATATTAGTATGAAGTTGACTTTGTTATGCCTTTTAGTTGCTTTTTTTTTTTTTTTCACAATATGTGGGGGCCTGTTGCGTACCCACATATAAAATATGTAATTTGACAAACAACTCCCCATATTTGGCTAGTTTGTTCCACTCTAATCACGAGCGCCCTCGAGGGGACCATGTGACGAACTATAATGCGATATTATGAAATTATATAGGTAACAGAGGGGATTCTTTTGTTAATGAATAACAAATGTTAGTAGGGATTTGGCCCAGTTTTGTTATTAAGTAGCAAGCTACTTAGTTTTATTTTTTAAGTATTATACCTTATAGTTGTATAATTATATTATAGCTTATTAGTTATCAGCTACTGAAGCTAATTTTGTTATGCCTTTTAGTTGCATAATTATATTATAGCTTATTAGTTATTAGCTACTGAAGCTAATTTTGTTATGCCTTTTAGTTGCATAATTATATTATAGCTTATTAGTTATTAGCTACTGAAGCCAATTTTGTTATGCCTTTCAGTTGCATAATTATATTATAGCTTATTAGTTATTAGCTACTGAAGCTAATTTTGTTATGCCTTTTAGTTGCATAATTATATTATAGCTTATTAGTTATTAGCTACTGAAGCCAATTTTGTTATGCCTTTTAGTTGCATAATTATATTATAGCTTATTAGTTATTAGCTACTGAAGCTAATTTTGTTATGCCTTTTAGTTGCATAATTATATTATAGCTTATTAGTTATCAGCTACTGAAGCTAATTTTGTTATACCTTATAGTAGTATAATTATATTATATTATTATTTTATATTATGGCTTATTAGTTATCAGCTACTGAAGCCAATTATGTTATACCTTATAGTAGTATAATTATATTATAGCTTATTAGTTATTAGCTACTGAAGCTAATTTTGTTATGCCTTTTAGTTGCATAATTATATTATAGCTTATTAGTTATCAGCTACTGAAGCTAATTTTGTTATGCCTTTTAGTTGCATAATTATATTATAGCTTATTAGTTATTAGCTACTGAAGCTAATTTTGTTATGCCTTTTAGTTGCATAATTATATTATAGCTTATTAGTTATTAGCTACTGAAGCTAATTTTGTTATACCATATATTAAATATTAGGTATTGGTCATATTGGCCAATTAAGTTTGGGGAGCATAAGAACTGTTGCCTATTCAGGCGACAGAAGTTTTTGCATAATGTTAAGGCATATTGTATTATTGATATTAATGTTTTGGCTATTTTAGGCCATCTGTATTTTTTTTTTTTCACAATATGTGGGGGCCTGTTGCGTACCCACATATAAAATATGTAATTTGACAAACAACTCCCCATATTTGGCTAGTTTGTTCCACTCTAATCACGAGCGCCCTCGAGGGGACCATGTGACGAACTATAATGCGATATTATGAAATTATATAGGTAACAGAGGGGATTCTTTTGTTAATGAATAACAAATGTTAGTAGGGATTTGGCCCAGTTTTGTTATTAAGTAGCAAGCTACTTAGTTTTATTTTTAAGTATTATACCTTATAGTTGTATAATTATATTATAGCTTATTAGTTATCAGCTACTGAAGCTAATTTTGTTATGCCTTTTAGTTGCATAATTATATTATAGCTTATTAGTTATTAGCTACTGAAGCTAATTTTGTTATGCCTTTTAGTTGCATAATTATATTATTTTTATATTATAGCTTATTAGTTATTAGCTACTGAAGCCAATTTTGTTATGCCTTTCAGTTGCATAATTATATTATAGCTTATTAGTTATTAGCTACTGAAGCTAATTTTGTTATGCCTTTTAGTTGCATAATTATATTATAGCTTATTAGTTATTAGCTACTGAAGCCAATTTTGTTATGCCTTTTAGTTGCATAATTATATTATAGCTTATTAGTTATTAGCTACTGAAGCTAATTTTGTTATGCCTTTTAGTTGCATAATTATATTATAGCTTATTAGTTATCAGCTACTGAAGCTAATTTTGTTATACCTTATAGTAGTATAATTATATTATATTATTATTTTATATTATGGCTTATTAGTTATCAGCTACTGAAGCCAATTATGTTATACCTTATAGTAGTATAATTATATTATAGCTTATTAGTTATTAGCTACTGAAGCTAATTTTGTTATGCCTTTTAGTTGCATAATTATATTATAGCTTATTAGTTATCAGCTACTGAAGCTAATTTTGTTATGCCTTTTAGTTGCATAATTATATTATAGCTTATTAGTTATTAGCTACTGAAGCTAATTTTGTTATGCCTTTTAGTTGCATAATTATATTATAGCTTATTAGTTATTAGCTACTGAAGCTAATTTTGTTATACCATATATTAAATATTAGGTATTGGTCATATTGGCCAATTAAGTTTGGGGAGCATAAGAACTGTTGCCTATTCAGGCGACAGAAGTTTTTGCATAATGTTAAGGCATATTGTATTATTGATATTAATGTTTTGGCTATTTTAGGCCATCTGTAGTTGACCTTTTGGCAACGAATGTTTTTGGGAAAAATGTTATAGCTTGTTATGGCTAATTATATTTTGGCTGATTAGGCCAATCAGTTGTCTATTCAGACAACTGATATTATGTAATATATAATAATCGAATGAGAAGAAGTCTATGCTATAGCTAACATAGCTAATTTTGTTTTTGGCTTTTTAGGCCATCTGTAGTTGACCTTTTGGCAACGGATATTTTAGGGAGAATTGTTATAGCTTGTTTTAGCTAATTATGTTTTGGCTGTTTAGGCCAATCAGCCGTCTATTCAGACAACTGATATTATGTAATATATATTAATCATTAAAGCATGCTTTAGCTAAAAAGAGGAGGAGATCCCAGACAGAAGGATGATGCGAGCTATGTGTTAAAGAATGTCAAAAAGTTGTTTGAATTATTATGGATAGTGAAAATCAATGCTGCAATGTCTTTTTAAGAGGTCCCGTTCGCCTAGGCTGCTCATGACCAGATTTACCTGGGCAGGGCTCCCGGCATCAGAACGGGGGGACTCCTCCCTCTCCCAACAGCATGCGTCCACCTCTCGCAGATCACAGGAAGCTGAGAGAATCAGACATTGCAACAGATATGCAGAACTGGACGCTAGAATTGTAAGAAATCCTATGTCATCCCCTCCTTTAATCAGGAAAAACAATTGCAGGCTTGAATGAGCAGAAATCGATGTTATAGTCAATATAGCTAATTTTGTTTTTGGCTTTTTAGGCCATCTGTAGTTGACCTTTTGGCAACGAATATTTTTAGGGAGAATGTTATAGCTTGTTATAGCTAATTATGTTTTGGCTGTTTTGGCCAATCAGCCGTCTATTCAGACAACTGATATTATATATTGTTTATTGGTTACTTTGGTTAAATATGTAATTCAATATAGTAGTTTACAACATGTATACATACTTTATATTTATGTGCTATTTTATTTATAGATAATTTTATTGATTCATTAACATATTCTTATGTCAATAAATATATACACTACATATTGTTAAACATATTATGTTATATATATTAAGGTATTTACAGATCAACGTGTTCATATACTTAGTACAAATGTACAAATATATACACTACGTATTCATATAGATATTCAATATATTTATTAAGGAATTTATAAGTCAACATATTTATATACTTTGCTGATTGTAGCATGCTTAGATATATACACTACATGTTATTATAGAAATTTTAAATATTTACACCACATATTATTAAACATATTTTATTATACATTTTAAGGTATTTATGGTTCAACATATTTATATACTTAGTTTTTTGTGAAATGTGCAAATATATATACTACATATTTTTATATATATCTAACGTATATATATTCAGGAAACCATAGATAAACATATTCATATATTTAGTTATTTGTAACTTATTTAAATATATACTCTATACATTATTATAGATATTTCAAATATATACACTACATATTATTAAACATATTTTGCTATACATATTAAGGTATTTATAGATCGACGTGTTTATATACTTAGTACAAATGTACAAATATATACACTACATATTTATATAGATATTCAATACATATATTAAGGAATTTGTAAGTCAACATATTTATATACTTTGCCGATTGTAGCATGCTTAAATACATATACTACATGTTATTATAGATATTTTAAATATTTACATCAAATATTGTTAAACATATTCTATTATACATTTTAAGGTATTTATGGTTCAACACATTCATATACTTAGTTTTTTGTGAAATGTGCAAATATATACACTACATATTTTTATATATATATATCAACGTACATATATTCAGGAAACCATAGGTCAACATATTCATACATTTTGTTATCTGTAACATATTTAAATATATACTCTATACATTATTATAGATATTTCAAATATATACACTACATACTACTACAAACATACTTTGCTATACATATTAAGGCACCTACAGATCAATATATACACTACATATTGAAGCATTTATACACTTAACTATTTGTAACATGTTCAAATATATACACTACATATTTAAAATATATATTTAGGCATTCATAGATAAAAGTACCCACACAACTTAGCAACTTGGATTAAGCACATATACCTTTACTTTTACATGTTAATTAATTTATGTATA